>JAWPHD010015055.1:0-57512 GCA_037043455.1 Cyrtodaria siliqua | reverse complement strand
ATCGGTTCTACACCACTGACTAAACAAAAAAGGGGAATACAGAAAAGGTCGTTTAAAACATACTTTGAACATATCAGGATCCCTGTCGAAGAAATATTCGTTCGTATCAGAGTTGTAATAGTTGTCTAGAAACGTCGCATCTGCCAACATACACTCCGGATGTGTCGCCAGTGTCTTTCTGAAAGTATCGTGAGACGTATTGTTACATATTTTCGATCTGTCAATCAAGCTTGTGTTCTTTAGAAATTTGAACCAATTAAATATAGAAAATTTTCTTACACCTGTAAGAAAAGCACACACATGACCAACGTTTGTGAAAATTTTACCCACGCACGGAATTATCCATAAAAGCAAGTTTGTGCGAATCGGAATCTCAAGACAGAAAACATCAAAAATTCTTCTTCTTTATCAATCCTTCAGTTACTGAAGATCATTTGCTTTTCGCCGGTAAATAAAGTGCTTTATACACACGTGATCTCCCAAAAAATTAAAATATTGATTCACATTACAGAGTTATGTTAAAACGTTATAGATGTATATGATAACTGATAAATGACAGTAAATACATTTTATAAGCATCCACTGCGATGGAAAATGTAATTGATGTGGTAATATTATTCTAGAGTAGAAAGAGTATTTGTAAGAGTCGTTTTGGTATGTGTGTGACGTCCTTTAGATTACTGTTTCTAGTGGCATGAGAAGGTCTGTGTGATATGTCAACAATGTGATGTATGATTGTATAGAACATGATCAATCTGGATCTCATTCTGCTGTCTCATGAAATGGCCAACTTAAACACTTAAAATAAATATTTCTCCTCTTCGGTTACGCTCTGCGTCATCTATATACATTCAACATTTCGTAGATTAAAGACACGTGTACGTCTTACACCTTTAAATCGTCATTCGGCAACCTCATTCCATGTTCCTTCCAATAACTGTACCAGGATTTTTAATAACGGCTCAAAAGTTTCTTTAACACCTCTTGGATCACCTGTTTTGAGAAAATATCGCGTAACGTCTACATTCAGACATCGTTTAATTCAATGTAGACGCAGAGTGTTTCCTTCTATAAGTAAGTGCAATGCTAAGAGGTGTATTTGATGCAATTATTTATCTTGCAAGTCCACCAGTAAATCAACTTATAATGGTAGAATATTTAATGTATGTCTAGCTTCAAATGTTGATTGACGTACTTCTCACTCATTTATGTTTTGACTTGAAATGCACCACGTTGTGACATATAATATGTTGGACAAACAGGTCGTTCCTTAAAAGTTCGATTCCGTGAGCATAAATATAATGCAGGCAATCCCAAAAGGTTCATTCAGGTCATAGTTTTAGTAACGTCACTGTTCAACCTGTTGAATATATGATAATGATGCAACCATAAAATAAAAGCTAAACATATAGCAGAACTAAAGTGGATGAAAAACTTGCAGAAACCATTTCCACTGGACCTTAAAGATAATATTTATCAACAAGGAAATATTTCAAAAGAGCCTTATATTCAATTTGACATTTTTGCTATATTTTCCATTCGAAAGCGTAAATCTAGGTCTCATGGTTGTAGACGTACGGAAATCACGTTTTACTATGTCAGTCGCTGATTTACATACTATGTTTAAACAGTCTGGAAAGCACTCGATGCTTTCTTGTCTCACCTCTCTATGCAATCCTTCACTTAAGCTGATTGACGAGGAAGCAGACAACATTTTCATTCGAACAGATCCTTTGTATAACACTGCTACCATAATGCAAAGCTATACGCAGCATGTTCTCCGACCCCATATTGACAAGAAGTCTGATAACGTCAGATATTTTCTGAAAGTTCTTTATCTTAATAATGGCATTGATTTTATTGATATACCAAGTATCTTTCGAGATAATGATTATATTCCTAAATATTTCAAAAATTCCGAAAATCCTATAATTTGTAGAAGTACAAAAAAAAATAGATTTTCAACTTCAACAAAATGGTGTCTGACCTTGATATAGTAAATACAATTTCTAAGGAATGCGAGTGTAGAACATCTAAATTGTCCTATGCTCCGGCCGGTCAATTCATTACTGGTAATTTTGATATTATAGATAAATGTATTCGGCATTTTCTAAAGGTCCGAAGTATAGTTTGCCGTCTGTGATTGATTTTAATGCATGTCGCGGTCAGATCGCCTAATGCATTGAGTATTTTAGTATTAAATGGTGTCGTAGAGAACATGCTGACACTAATTCCCTTTCTACTTGGAATAAGGCTCTTTTTAACATCATAGATACCCGTATTAAAGATGAATGGCCACCCTTCTTGTAGTATTATCAATTCACAAAGTTAACTCTTACACATCATATGAACATTTCTTGATAGTCTCGGTGAGAAACATATATTGAAAACCGCTACTACATGTAAGTTGTATATAAAAATAAGTATTATTTGCATGAAGTAGATACTACTTTTACCACTGAGTGACTGCACGGGAAAGTGAGGTGAATCTGAATCTGAATTGTATAGCCTCAAAACTATTTCCAGATAATTGATAAATACATTTACCTGTGGACTAATTTACGTATTCAAAGTTTTCGACGTCATCAAATCAAATCTTATTCCCGCTTTTCACAGATATTGCAGTGTGTGAACTGTATATATGTATTGTTGTGTATTCACTTCGATTTAATTAAACATACACATGCTCATGAAACAAAACATGGCCGGAGAACTTTAACTTCTATACGCCTAAGCCTCCCTACTTACCCCTAGACTTAGGGTTTCACTTCGTAATTAAAAATCGGGAATCCAGGAATTTCATAATAATTTTGTTTTAGTTCCTGCTGATAAAGCAGCTAATAATATAATCATTGTTCGACGCCTCCATTACGTCAATATGGTATCTCAGGAACTCGGGAGTACTAATTCGCAAAACAGACTTCCAACGATGTACTGTATGCCCAAATTACACAAACAACCTTATAAAGCCTTTTTTATTTCCAATTCTAGTTTTTGCATCACTAAAAATATCTCCAAACATTTAACATCTTGCCTTACTGCCGTTAAAGATCACTTAAATGATATTGTGCTAAAGCTTATGAAAACTCCAGGACTAATTTATTTTGGTCTATCAAAAATGCAGGTGACGTTCTTGATAACATTAACAATAAACGTCAAGCTTCATCTATAAGTATTTATGATTTTTCTACATTATATACAACTTTACCACACCACCTCATCAAAGACAAGCGTATTGCTCACGTTCAAAAGACGTTTGCTAGGGAAAATACTACAATTTTGGCCAGTAACAATATTAAAACGTTTTTTACTAATGGCGGTTTGGACAGACTTGCCACTTTTCGGCCGTTTCCAAAGGTCCATTATCATACTCTTTGCTATGAAGTTTGTGAGTCATTTATTTTTCTATTAGATAATATTTTCGTTACGTATGGAACTAAAGTGTATAGACAAATTAGTGTTATCCCTATGGGTACGAACTGTGCACGCCTTATCGCAGATTTGTGTTTATATTGCTATGAAAGAGATTTTGTGTTGATTCGTTAACCAGATACCAAGGCAGATGCTATTGAAGCCTTTAATGACACCTCCCGATATCTGGATGACATTGACAACCCTTTTCTACTATGGTTAGTTAAATATATATCCTAAAAAATATCAACTTAACAAAGCTAATATTTCTGAAATCTATTGAGACCATTAGTCACAATTTATGCACAAATTAGCCCAT
Organism: Cyrtodaria siliqua; assembly: GCA_037043455.1. Classification (NCBI taxonomy): domain Eukaryota; kingdom Metazoa; phylum Mollusca; class Bivalvia; order Adapedonta; family Hiatellidae; genus Cyrtodaria; species Cyrtodaria siliqua. The sequence continues at coordinate 53,782 of JAWPHD010015055.1, read as the reverse complement.
CATGATACAATTTCCTTTTTTTTGTATGTTCCCAATAATAGAATTTGTTTAAACTTTCTAAGCACATAGTTTAACATATATAAAAACAAAACCGTGCAATAAAAATGTTAGGTCCCCATGTTTGTTTAGATTTGTTTTGAAACCCTACCCCTATGCTAAAAGGCCAAACGCTTCTTTTCTCGATTAACACCTCTCTATTGAAAATGGTGTAATAATTAGCAAAATCTATGACAAGAGAGATGATTTGAATTTTGATATTGTTATTTATCCCAGTTTAGGTGGCGATGTTCCCCGAGAAACTTCTTATGGGGTCTATATGTCTCAACGTATTCGTTTTTCTAGAGCTTGTACTCAAGTTGAGAACTTTATTATTCGTAATCGTTGTATAACTACAAAGCTACTCCATCAGGGCTAACGTCACCATAAACTTCGTAAAACCTTTGCAAAACTGTATTACCGTAACACTGATCTTCTTTCCAAACATAAAAGTAATTTAAGAACTCTTCTGCGACAAGGACTATGACAACCTGACGTATATGATGATGTGATTTAAACTTCGTAAGATCCTTGGTCATGATCACTTTCATACTAGCTTTGTTAAACTTGTTAAAAGGCTTATCATCTTGCAACGCACTGCATGCTTGGTGTGGACCCATTCACAGTTCGCCACTATGCTTTTTTTTTCTTTACTTGTGCGATGACCGGACAGGTTGTGGACCCTATGATGACGTCTACCTAAAGCCCAAAAAGACGGTGACATTTGATGTTTGTATTTTGTCTTGTCGTTCCCTCAATGGTTTATTCACTTGTTGCTCTGGCTTCTGCCAAGTTATTGGGAACCCTCTTTGTGGCTTTCTAGGCTATTGTCTTTTGTATTTATATATATTACTTATATTGCTTATTAATGCTCCCTTTTGGTTAGAAAATAGTTCATGTCGAGGATGTTTTTATTTGGGATGACAGTAGGGTAAATGTGAGGTTTGGTGAACCCTAGAACCTGGTTTAACACCCCACTCCCCCGACCACCCACCGCGGCATAGTTTACCACTGACCGTTCCAAGGCGGTAGCCCTATTGTCAACCTTTTTTGTGTTTGTGACGTCATATGCCTTTATTCTTTCTTAACATTGCCATTGTCTTACTATTACTTAATATGCATCGTATGTTATGCTAGCACACAAATGATGGTCTTACTATTACTTAATATGCATCGTATGTTATGCTAGCACATAAATGATGGTCTTACTATTAGTTAATATGCATGGTAAATTATGCAGGTACACACATGATGGTATTATTATTACTTAGTATGCATCATATGTTATGCTACCACACAAATGATGGTCTTACTATTACTTAATATCCATGGTATGTTATGCTAGCACACAAATGATGGTCTTACTATTACTTAATATGCATTGTAAGTTATGCTGGCACACAAATGATGGACTTACTATTACGTATTATGCATGGTTAGTTATGCTAGCACACAAATGATGGTCTTATTGTTACTTAATATGCATCGTGTGTTATGCTAGCACACACATGATTGTCTTACTGTTACTTAATATGCATCGTATGTTATGCTAGCGCACAAATGATAGTCTTACTATTAATATGCATCGTATGTTATGCCAGCACACACATGATGGTCTTACTATTACTTAATATGCATCGTATGTTATGCAAGCACACAAATGATGGTCTTACTATTACTTAATATGCATGTTATGTTATGCAAGCGCACAAATGATGGTCTTACTGTTACTTAATATGCATTGTAAGTTATGCTGGCACACAGATGATGGACTAACTATTACTTATTATGCATGATATGTTATGCTAGCCCACAAATGATGGTCTTAATGTTACTTAATATGCATCGTATGTTATGCTAGCACACAAATGATGGTCTTACTATTACTTAATATGCATCGTAGGTTATGCCAGCACACGCATGATGGTCCTACTATTATTTAATATGAATCGTATGTTATGCCAGCACACAAATGAGTGTCTTACTATTACTTAATATGTATCGTATGTTATGCTAGCACACAAATGATGGTCTTACTATTACTTAATGTGCATGTTATGTTATGCTAGCGCACAAATTATGATCTTACTGTTACTTAATATGCATGCTATGTTATGCTAGCACAGAAATGATGGTCTTACTATTACTTAATATGCAGGTTATGTTATGCAACCACACAAATACTGGTCATACTATTACTTAATATGCATCGTATGTTATGCTAGCACACAAATGATGGTCTTACTATTACTTAATATGCATGTTATGTTATGCTAGCACACAAATGATGGTCTTACTATTACTAAATATGCCTGTAATGTTATGCTAGCGCACAAATTATGGTCTTACTGTCACTTAATAAGCATGTTATGTTATCCTAGCGCACAAATGATGGTCTTACTATTACTTAATATGCATCGTATGTTATGCCAGCACACAAATATTGGTCTTACTGTTACTTAATATGTATCGTATGTTATTCTAGCACACAAATGATGGTCTTTCTATCACTTAATAGGCATGTAATGTTATGCTAGCACACAAATGATGGTCTTACTATCACTTAATATGCATGTTATGTTATGCTTACACACAAATGATGGTCTTACTATTACTTAATATGCATGTTATGTTATGCTAGCACACAAATGATGGTCTTACTATTACCTAATATGCATGGTATGTTATGCTAGCACACAAATGATGGTCTTACTATTACCTAATATGCATCTCTTATGTTATGCTAGCACACACATGATGGTCTTACTATTACTTAATATGCATCTTATGTTATGCTAGCACACAAATGATGGTCTTACTATTACTTAATATGTATCGTATGGTATTCTAGCACACAAATGATGGTCTTACTATTACTTAATATGCATGCTATGTTATGCTAGCACAGAAATGATGGTCTTACTGTTACTTAATATGCATCGTATGTTATGCTAGCACACACATGATGGTCTTACTATTACTTAATATGCATCGTATGTTATGCTAGCACACACATGACGGTCTTACTGTTACTTAGTATGCATCATATGTTATGCTACAACACAAATGATGGTCTTACTATTACTTAATACGCATGGTATGTTATGCTAGCCCATAAATGATGGTCTTACTATTACTTAATATGCATGGTATGTTATGCTAGCACACAAATGATGGTCTTACTATTACTTAATATGCATGGTATGTTATGCTAGCACACAAATGATGGTCTTACTATTACTTAATATGCATATTATGTTATTCTAGCACATAAATGATGGTCTTACTATTACTTAATATGCATGGTATGTTATGCTAGCACACAAATGATGGTCTTACTATTACTTAATATGCATATTATGTTATGCTAGCACATAAATGATGGTCTTACTATTACTTAATATGCATGGTATGTTATGCTAGCACACAAATGATGGTCTTACTATTACTTAATATGCATCGTATGTTATGCTAGCACACAATGGAAGGTCTTACTATGACTTAATATGCATGGTTTGTTATGCTAGCACACACATATGGTCTTACTATTACTTAATATGCATCGTATTTTATGCCAGCACACACATGATGGTCTTACTATTACTTAATATGCATCGTATGTTATGCCAGCACACACATGATGGTCTTACTATTACTTAATATGTATGGTATGTTATGCCAGCACACACATGATGGTCTTACTATTACTTAATATGCATATTATGTTATGCTAGCACATAAATGATGGTCTTACTATTACTTAATATGCATGGTATGTTATGCCAGCACACACATGATGGTCTTACTATTACTTAATATGCATATTATGTTATGGTAGCACACAAATGATGGTCTTACTATTACTTAATATGCATCGTATGTTATGCCAGCACACACATGATGGTCTTACTATTACTTAATATGCATATTATGTTATGCTAGCACACAAATGATGGTCTTACTATTACTTAATATGCATATTATGTTATGCTAGCACATAAATGATGGTCTTACTATTACTGAATATGCATGGTATGTTATGCTAGCACACAAATGATGGTCTTACTATTACTTAATATGCATCGTATGTTATGCCAGGACACAATGGATGGTCTTACTATGACTTAATATGCATGGTTTGTTATGCTAGCACACACATATGGTCTTACTATTACTTAATATGCATCGTATTTTATGCCAGCACACACACGATGGTCTTACTATTACTTAATATGCATCGTATGTTATGCCAGCACACACATGATGGTCTTACTATTACTTAATATGCATCGTATGTTATGCCAGCACACACATGATGGTCTTACTATTACTTAATATGCATCGTATGTTATGCCAGCACACACATGATGATCGTACTATTACTTAATATGCATCGTATGGATGCGATCTAACGCACTCGTGATTTAATTACTACGCATCCGAACTCCTAACTTATTCACCGATAAAACACAGGTAAATATTTATTATTTATTAAATATGATGGAGCTGTCTATCGTCTTTGTGTATATAAAAGACTGCGGAGGTCGTGTTAGAATTATGAATAGTAGATGTGTGTTGTTGTTTTTTGTTTGTATTGTGTTTTACGTCATTTTCAACACATGAACGGTTATGAAAGAGGGTATTTTTTGTAGTGGAGGCCTACCACCCACTGTTCATTGGTAGAACCAGTACTGTACACCTCTTACCGCTATCAGTAAGAATCAACACTTCATCACTTACAAGTCCAGCTCCCAGAGTGATTCGAATCCGCAGCGATGAGAGTCGAAGGTTTACAACGCAACGCGTTAACCATTCGGCCATGGAGACGCTATAGAGAGCTGCCGTGAGAAACGTATTCATATGAATAAAGTAACAAATAATACTTAAGCAGTTAGGCAGATTTTGCTTTTATCGCAAATATGCAGAGAAAGCAAAAAACCATTTCAGCGAATCGCAAATATGAGGATAATTATAAGAATTTATATTAATTTATATATCGTTTATTTCATTTTAATGACTTGAAAAATGGAATGCTACTAACTTTATAGTACACACATTTATAATACAGTAAGGTTACTAACTATATAGTACACACATTTATGTACATATACATTACATGTAATAAGCACACACTTTTAAAGCAAACGTACAACTTTAGAATAACAGCAAAAAATAAAAACGTTTTTTGTAAACGTATTTACTTATACATATACACCGTTGATTTTCTAATTGCAAAGTGTCGCTCAGGTTTTACATTGTCTTTTGTTTTCGCATTTGAAAAGTAGAGTTTGTTAACATGGTGAACCTGGGATCATATTTGAATCCACCCCATAGGTCATTTGTTTGCACAGAATCATATTGGACAATCTTTCAAGACTCTTTTCTGAAACGACAAGCGGCAGAAGTCTAATACTTTGCTTGCAGCACAAGCTTATGATTCTCTACTAATTTTGTTATAATTGTGATCCACGGGTCAATTGTGGCTCGGTCCAGGGGGTCACATTTTTACATTGTTATATAGGAAAGTGTACAAATATTATTTTCTGAAACTGTAAGAGCTATAGTTCTAATATTTTGCAAGTAACATAAAGGTATTGTTCTCTGCCAATTTTGTTCAAATGGTGACCATGTCGGGGTGTCTCGGGGTCACAGCTTTACATAGAGTTATATAGGGAAGTCTCTACAAATATTCTTCTCTGAACCAACAAGAGCTAGATGTCTAATACGTTGCATGTAGCAAATACATATTGTCCTCTACCAGTTATTCAAATGGTGACCCTGGAACTAGTTTTGCCCAGTCTCGGAGGTCAGAATATTACAGTTGAGTTATCTAGGAAAATCTTTAACAAATCCTTTCTGAAACTACGAATTTTAGAAAGCTTATTTTCTTTTAGTTTGTATGTTTTATAAACGTATGGTGCTACCTAGTTTGTTCCAATGGTGACAATGGGGTCAAACATGGAATCCCCACACGGGTCATACTTTGACATAGATTATTATACGGACAATCTCCGCCTCGGCCACACTTTGACATAAATTATTATACTGAAAATTCCCGCTTGTGCCATACTTTGACATAGCTTATTATACGGAAAAACTCAAAATTGGTCATACCTTTACATAGATTATTAAACGGAAAATCTCCACACTGGCCACACTCTGATATAGATTTTTATACGGAAAATCTCCACACTGGCCATACTTTGACATAGATTATAACACGGAAAATCTCCACAAGGGCCATACTTTGACATAGATTATTATTCGGAAAATCTCAACATTGGTCATACTTTGACAGATATTATTATACGGAAAAACTCAACGTTGGTCATACTTTTACATATATTATTAAAAGGAAAATCTCCACATGGGCCATACCTTGACATAGATTATTAAACGGAAAATCTCCATACGGGCCACACTTTGACATAGATTATTATACGGAAAATCTGCACGTGTGCCATACTTTGACATATATTATTATACGGAAAAACTCAACATTGGTCATACTTTTACATATATCATTAAACGGAAAATCTACACATGGGTCACACTTTGACATAGATTATTATACGGAAAATCTCCACACGGGTCACACTTTGATACAGATTATTATATAGAAAATCTCCACACGGGCCACACTTTCACATAGATTAGTATATGGAAAATCTCCACAAGGGTCATACATTGATTGGAAAATCTCCATACCTTGACATAGATTATTATACGGAAAGAAAATCTCCACATTGGCCATACTTTGACATAGAGTATTACACGGAAAATCTCCACAAGGGCCATACTTTGACATAGATTATTATACGGAAAATCTCAACACGGGCCATACTTCGACAAACATTATTATACGGAAAATCTCCGCACTATCCATACTTTTGACAATTATCATACGGAAAATCTCCACACGGGCCATACTTTGACATAGATTATTATACTGAAAATCTCCACATTGGCCATACTTTGACATAGATTCAGTAGGGGAGCAGCCTTGATATTTTCCTACATCTTTCAAATATCGCAACCACGCTTGACAACGAAAAGTAGTACGTCAACTTTCGGAAACGTCAAAAAAAAAAATGTCCGCCATTTTGAATTTTTTAAAACGCATAATTTGGAAAATTGTGACAATTTTTGATCATGAAATTTCATTACCCCTTTAGGTTTCGTGATTTTCGTCTGTACCGACTTTTTTTTTAGAAGCTCTACTGCGTGATAAATTCAGACCCGCCTTGTAAAATGTCGAAGCGAGGGGCGATAACTCTAAAAGATGCCATCTTTAGAATACGATTAAAATGACAACAACCGTGTGTTTTTTGTTAAATAAAGTACGAGGAGATACTTGAATTGTTGTTTTAGCTCACACATTACATGAATTTTGCTGCATATCACGAAAAGCATGTTATTTCTTCATCAAAAGTACACGAAAATACGAATTGTTTGGTTTAACTGTAATTTTGACTCGACTGACCTCACAAGAACTGCAGGCGCGTATTCGATGGAGCGGGTAGTATTGGGCACCCTCTCATATGTGGAAAGTTTACGTAACAATCGCTACTGTTCAAGATGGGAGTTGGGATGGAGAGAAGGAGGGGGAGGGCATCTGAACTGAGATTTAAAAGGATGCGCCCCATCCCCATCCCACCCCAACTAAAATCATGAAAGCTAGTTTGTTTTTGAAAGCTCTTCCAAGCATACAGTACATTCTTAAACATATTCAGATAATATATTTGTTGCTGTGTTTTTGACTAGACTGTCCAGTGTCTAATTGTCATCCGCAACTTGGCGCAGTCAGTAGCGCAGCGGATTTGTAACCGGAGGTGGTGCCACTGAGTTTTGTCGGTGTGTTCTTGGGCAAGACACATTCCCTTAGCCTCATCCGTCGGATGGGGACGTAAACAGGGTGGTCCCGCTTATAGGTCTATCATCCGAGCATGTTAAAGAACCATAGGAATCTGTTCGATAATAAGGGTAGTGCACGGTTCCCGGATTCCTATGTATCCTTCCCCTCTCTCTGAGGCGGCTCTAAATAACCTGTACTGTGTTGATGAGCCGTTAAATATTCAATTCAATTCATCCGCAACTGCACTCAGCACTGTCATATGTACTATACCTGTCCCATGCTAGTATCATGAATCAACCGTGGAATATATCACCCACACATAAAAGGGTTTGAGGGCCCCATCTTACTTGTATTAGTTTAAATATAGACCATTTGTCGGTTGAAACCTAAGATGATTTTTTTATCAGACAGAAACACTGTTGTAATACTTATACTGATAGCATCGAAGGAAAATAAAGAAGACCATTTCTTTTACTTTATATTTTTAAAGTTGAATTGTGTTTTATGTCATTATAGCACATTTTAGGCCATATTTCCTGGGTAGAACCAGTACTGTGTACTTACTGCTATCTGTAAGAATCGACACTTTCTCACCTACAAGTTGAGCTCCCAGTGGGAATTAAACCCGCAGCGGTGAGAGGTGAAGATGAGAATGTATACAAATATAAAATGCCAACCGAACATCTCAACTCAATATGTCCATGGGACTTGAATGAACGCACTGAAAACAATCCGTGGAAAATTGTACTATGCAAGAATATATATTCATAAATAAATTTTATTTTGATGCAAACTATGCAAGAATATATATTCATAAATAAATTTTATTTTGATGCAAAATCGATATGCTCCTCTAGACATCATAGATAAAGATCATGTAAAGTTTCGAAAAGATTGGTTAAAAACTGTGGAAGGATATAGACGCACAGATAACTAACACCATATGCCGCCTCACCTTTCAATGGTAAACAATAAACATTTAAGGTACATATTAAGGCCTTAAATATTATCTTTCATGACTAAGTAAAAAATATGTTACAAGTCAGATATCAAAATGAATTATTTATTTGATTTAAAACATTTTATTTCAAATATTTACATCAAAACATCCCAAATATAAAGGGTATTACATAAAAAATTAAATTGCATCATACAATAATTGTTTTTATTTATTAAAGGGACACACAGCATTTATCAAGTTTTTATCAAGCATTAAAATGTAATTTATTTTCACTTTACACCCGCTTGCATATATTTAAATTATAAGTTATAACATTTTGGAGTTTAAAAAAAAGAAGATTGCTGCATGTCCCTTTAATATGTAATTGTTTATATGGTGCAAGCCAATTTGAACATATGTGGGGTTATATATATATACATGTATCTGTTTGTTATTTTTTTGGTGAGGAAGACCACTCACTTTTGAAGTTTTCTTCTGGGTATAACCGGTAATATACACCTCCTGCCATCTGTTATTCCACAAACTTTTATATAATCCAATAAAATTCAGAAAACATTTTAATCCAATAACTAAATTGGGCACGGCCGGTCAGATTAACAGAAACACATTTATATTTTCATATTAGCCCTAATTTTGAGCCACTCCAATGAACTATCCAGTTAATGTCGCCAACGATCCACCTTGTGTCTACAGTCGGATATGCATGTTGATATGATATTGTGCTGGCTGAACTGGTGATCCTCTTACTAGACATATTTTTCTTGAAGTTGATGCTAGTACTGTCCGTATGAGGTATTGCTGATTCATGATTCATAAAAAAAATATATATATTGTACACCATCTTGTTATTATATACTATTCTTGTTCGTTTAAGTATTTCTGATTCTGTTGTTAATGTTGTAAAAAGTTATATGTGACTACTTGTTTCAATAAAATCCTCCCATATATATTGGGACATCACTAACTATTTTCAGCTAACTCCCAGCATCTCAGGACTCCAGGCTCTGAAAATAAAAATGACATACATGATATTTTGTTTCAACTTAAATAGGTAACAAGTTGTAGAACTGAAATATGTAAATGAATAGTGATTATTGAACTTTTTTTACATGTACAATAAATTAAAAATTATCGTTTTCTGCTAAATCAACACATTTATTACCGGTATACCTTATTTAGAGCCGCCCCAAATGACACATAGGAATTCGAGAACCTGTCTTACTCTTACTAATGTATATATTAATAATTTCTATGGTTGTTTATCGTGCTTGGAGGATAGACTCCCCAGTTTCAATCCCAATCAAACAAAAGAGGCTGAGGAACAAACAAGACTGAGGGAAGATGTATTGCCCGAAGCCATAGACGAAACTCAGTGGTGCATGTGTGACTTGAACCGGAAGCTCCAGATTGCTATCATCCACCATGCTATTGCTGGGCCATGCCAGCACATTATGTTAAGTCGGGGTCTTGGTTAAGTTTAATAATTTAGATGTAATACAGGGACCTTTTTATTTTGTTTGTTTAATTTTACATATGTACTAAGCACAATATGACCTATTTATGTGTCGATGTGCTGTAAAACACCATTTTTATTTTTAGTATAAAAAGTCTGAGACTAAGTGCAGGCACAGACCTAATAACAAATTATTAATATGTCTGTGGTGCAGGACTGGTGCACAATGCCACATATTTTGCAAAGAACAAACATTGATAAATTCATAGATTTTTTGAAGCTGCGCTTACCTACATACTGGCTAATACAAGGCTCTTGATGTAGTTATACTGTGAGACTGGGAAATTTGACTTGAATCTGGCTATGATAATACTGCACACTGCCTCTAGCTTACTTAGTCTTAGCAGACCTGAAAAAAACAAGTCATATATGATATTGTTTCATTTGTTTTTAATATTAATAACTCTGTCCAACTTTCTCAATGCTAACAATGTCAGCATTCCATAACATTTTACTTAAAACACAACTGGAATTGAAAGTGGTGCTTTCCAGAAGATGATACTGTCCAAAATGTAAGTCACAGGTGGCATTCATGAACAAATAGTAGATTTTCAAGGCTTACATTTTCATCAATTATTCATCACTCATGTGTTCTAAAAAATTATCAGAATTAAGTTAATATATATCAACCACCACCGTTTTACATGTTTCAACGTTAAACACTTGTCATACAGAAATTAAAAGTGTATTTACTTACAAAGGCTACAGTGCAGACAATGCCATGACCCATTTCAGGCATTTGCTGGTGTGTTCCACTTTTCAATTTTAATTCTCTACATTGTCTACTGTAATAGATCTATTTGTTTGTATTTTGTAAATTACGCACTCATGCAAAACTTGGAATTGTATACGATCGTGATTGTAACACTGTTTTAATTCTACTTCTGTGCAAATAAATTGAAATAATCCATCGGTCACCGTCAATCGGGCCGTATGTGTAAACGATTTGTCTGTGTATGTACACGGATCAACATTATTTGACCTTTGAATGTGTGTGAGCTATTTTTAGCACATTCCTTAGCTATTTATAAACGTTCAGTTCAATTCACAATATTTAGTTTCTGTGACTGTGTATTGACCATATGATGTCAATTTGTCCAGGGAGTAGTGGGTTTGTGGCCTGCGACTGACTGGCCCTGGGCTGGGTGTTTTTCTGTGTCGCCGCCATTTTGAATAGCCTCTGAAAGAGTGAAATGCAGGTACCAACTTTCAAAACGGGCACGCAAAATGTATATTCACGAAAAAATAAGAAATTTTCAAAAAAGGTAGATCAGGTAATGATCTTCGACTCCTGTCAATTTCAACAATATTTAAGAATATACAATTTTTGTACCCGTTTTGAAACATTGGCAATTTCGAAGAAAACAAAAACTAGTTTTTATCGATCTTCGCATTTGTACCGCGATTTCCGACTATGATATCTCAATAAAACCTGTCAACACGATTGTTTTATAAATCTCCGACATAATAACTGACTTCTGATATGATTTGTTTGCTTTGCCATCTAGTATAAGCTTTAAACTAGTGTTTCTAAACAGAGTACTATAAAATCCGCGCATCTGAACGTGCTTGCAAAATGGGAACTACGTTGCCTCCAACCCCAATTATTTATGTTTGAGTTATGCGGTTCAGGCACGTGAAATGACTTGTCTGCTCCTGTACTGATTATAACACGGAAAATCTCCACAAGGGCCATACTTTGACACAGATTATTATACAGAAAATCTCCACACGTGCCATACTTTGACATAGATTAATATACGGAAAAACTCAACATTGGCCACACTTTGACATAGATTAGAATACGGAAAATCTCCACATGTGCCATACTTTGACATATATTTTTTTTACGGAAAATCTACACATGGGCCACATTTTGACATAGATTATTGTACAGAAAGTCTCCACACGGGCCATAATTTGACATAACTCATTATACAGAAAATCTCCACACGGGCCATACTTCGACATAGATAAGTATATGGAAAATCTCCACATGGGTTATACATTGACTGGAAAATATCAACAGGGGCCATACTTCGACGTAGATTATTATACAGAAAATCTCCACATGGCTATACTTCGACATAGATTATTATACGGATAATCTCCACATGGGCCATAATTCGACATAGATTATTATACGGAAAATCTCCACAAGGGCCATGCTTCGACATAGATTAGTATATGGAAAATTTCCCCATGGGCCAAACTTCGACATATATTATTATACGAAAAATCTCCACAGGGGCCATACTTCGACATATATTATTATCGCAAATCTTCACATGGTTCACACTTTTACATAGATTATTATAAGGAAAATCTCCACACGGGCCATACTTCGACAAAGATTATTATACGGAAAATCTCCACACTAGCCATACTTTAAAATAGATTATTATACGGAAAATCTCCACACGGGACATACCTTGACATAGATTATTATACGGAAAGAAAATCTCAACATTGGCCATATTTTGACATAGAGTATAACACGGAAAATCTCCACAAGGGCCATACTTTGACACACATTATGATACGGAAAATCTCCACATGGGCCATACTTTGACATAGATTATTATACGGAAAATCTCCACACGGGCAACACTTCGACAAAGATTATTATACGGAAAATCTCCACACTATCCATACTTTGACATATATTATTATACGGAAGATCTCCACACGGGCCATACTTTGACATAGATTATTATACGGAAAATCTCCACATTGGCCATACTTTGACATAGATTATAACACGGAAAATCTCCACAAGGGCCATACTTTGACACATATTATTATACAGAAAATATCCACACGTGCCATACTTTGACATAGATTAATATACGGAAAAACTCAACATTGGTCATATTTTTACATAGATTATTAAACGGAAAATCTCCACATGGGCCACACTTTGACATAGATTATTATACGGAAAATCTACAGATGTGCCATAATTTGACATATATTTTTATACGGAAAATCTACACATGGGCCACACTTTGACATAGATTATTGTACAGAAAGTCTCCACACGGGCCATAATTTGACATAAATTTTATTCAGAAAATCTCCACACGGGCCATACTTCGACATAGATAAGTATATGGAAAATCTCCACATGGGTTATACATTGACTGGAAAATATCCACATGGGCCATACTTCGACGTAGATTATTATACAGAAAATCTCCACATGGCTATACTTCGACATAGATTATTATACGGATAATCTCCACATGGGCCATACTTCGACATATATTATTATACGGAAAATTTCCACAAGGGCCATACTTCGACATAGATTATTATACGGAAAATCTCCACATGTTCCATACTTCGACATAGATTATTATACGGAAAATCTCCACACGGGCCATACTTCGACATGAATTATTATACATCTATATACGGAAAATCTCCACCGGGGCCATACTTTGACATAGATTATTATACGAAAAATCTCCAACGGGGCCATATTTTGACATAGATTATTATACGGAAAATCTCCACCGGGGCCATACATACTTTGACATAGATTATTATAGGGCAAATCTTCACCGGGGCCATACTTTGACATAGATTATAAGACGGAAAATCTCAACATTGGTCATACTTTTACATAGATTATTAAACGGAAAATCTCCGCAGGGGCCACAATTTGACATAGATTAGTATACGGAAAATCTCTACACGGGCCATACTTTGACACAGATTAATATACGGAAATTGCTGCTTTTCTTGAGAACATGAGAGCACACTGAGACAAGCACTATAAGAATCCAGCATGAGGAAATCTCACCCGAGGGTCAGAATTGTAACCAGGGATGAGGCTCTGCCGAGTTCCTGGTTGCAATTCTGATCCCGAGGGTGATATTTACCTATCTCACATGGATAAACTCATGATGGATTATTTTTCTCCCATTATGCGCTAAGTACAGGCATACTTCAATGACTGTATTGGATTTTAAGCTAGAATAAGGCGACGTCACCAACGTGACGTCATGATGTTTCATGTAAGTCACATGTCATGTGAGATAGAGTTATCTCACATGAGGAAAGCACCTATCTCACATGACTAGAAATGGGAGAACATAATAATCCATCATGAGTTTCCATGTGAGATAGAGAAATCCCGAGAGGTTAGAACTGCAACCAGGGACGAGGCTCTGCCGAGTTCCTGGTTGCAATTCTGATCCCGAGTGTGAGTTTTCCCTATCTCACATGGATCTCGCATGATGGATTATTTTTCTCCCATTATGTGTTTTTTACCGGCATAAAATCAATGACGCCATAATAAGGCAAAATCGACGTAACGTCATGACGTCGTAAGTCACATGTCATGTAAGAGAGAGTTATCTCACATGAGCAGAAATGGCAGAAAGTGGGTCTCTTGTTTATAGCATATAGTTGTAGACTTGCCATAAAATCACTTAAGATTTAATTTTAAGTAAACTGCAATATTTATTAAGAATGGGACTTTTTATGAAGTACTAAAGCATTAAGACCTAAATTAATTTAAACAGTCTATTGTAGACTAGTAGCACCAGTATGTCAGCTATTAGAGTATAACTTTGTAAATCTAAACTTGATCACTAAATGTGAACTATTGCGAGCTATTATAGTATAATTTTGTAAATCTAAACCTGATCACTAAATGTGAACGATCCTGATGTGTAAGCGTTTTAAAAGAAAGTTTCATCCTATATTTTATGCTATTTTATCATATGAAGTAATATTATTTAACTGAGCAAAATATGTGCTGGGTTGTGTTATTTGTCTTGTACTATCCAAAAGCCTTTATTGCCAAATTTATCAAAACTGCAATGAGCTGCGCATATTGCAACTTAACATATACAAGTTAAGGACCATCCCTTCTTTATTTCAATAAGATTAAAGTTTGCATCGTCGCACACGTTTACATACGCATTACATTCCAAAAGTGGAAACTGTTTCGTGTTTCTGTATTCTTTAGGAACGTTTTACACCAAAAGAAATTAATTTCAATATTCAAATTTGGAAATTTCAATAAAATGCTTTCTTTCACACAAAATGGTTATTTCGTATTATGTTCATGACTATTGATTCCTAAACAAACATCTGTCACCATTTTCTTTGGAATGACTCTACAGATAAGCGTACAAGGCCAAAGTCTTCAAGGTTTACTTCATTTTGGATTGGATAACAAATAGCTTTTTCAAAACTGTTCGGTTTATGCATTTAAACTGCCAAAGGTTAGTCAATTTCGGGGAAATTTAAAATTTCGTGTCTATAGTTCCATTGGAAGTGATTAAACGTAATGAATAAAGTGACAAAACATATTTAAACTGTCAGTATTGTTGTTTTGGGGAAAATTAATGATGTTTGTCGATGAATAGGTTGATAGTACGGTGAACTTGAACTGCAGAGGACCCAGGTTCAACCACGGAGTTTTCCTCAGTATGTTCTTGTGCAAGACGATTTCCCGTCGAATGGCGGTCCCGCGTATCGGAGTTTTTTTCTCATAGCACGCTAAAGCACCATAGGTATCTGTTCGTCAGCAAGGCATGTACCTGGATTCCTATGTGTCCTTCCTCTCTTTCTCTCTCTCTCCCTCCCTCCCTCCTTCCTTCCCTCTCTCTCTCTATCGCTCTCTCTCTCACTCTCTCTCTCTGTCTCTATTTCTCTCTCTCTCTTAATCTCTGGGGCGGCTCTAAATAGCCTTAGATGTATTGATGAATCATTAAATAATATTCAATTCCGGTTCCGGAATTTAATTCAATTCCGGTTCTTTAAAAGTGCTTACCAACAAATGAAGTGAACATCTATGCATGTTCACAAATTAATTTGGAGTACGTAAGTATTTGTAATTGTAACTGTCGGCAACTATGGCAACTACTATATACCCCGTCATTGGCAGTACAGCTTATTTTTCAGGTAACAGTCATTCAACTTGCATTTGCAAGTGAAAAATATAAGGTTGATGCTTGCTAGCAGTCCGAATCTTAGGTTATTTGCCTACTATAAATCACGTACGGAGAACATCACAACCTATGTTAAGATAAATTGTTATTCTGGTGCTCTTGTAACAACTGCACTAATACTAACATATTTACTCTGGTAGGTATTTAGTACAGTGGTCAAGGTATTACCCTAAAGCTTCGTCTTCGTCGATTGTGGGTTAAGTATTGACACATAAATGGTTTTGTCCAAATGCATATAATAGTTTTACAGTGCATATTCAGAATTCTTCATTTTGATTTATGTGGGTGGGATAATTCATGCCTGAAAATGTTTTCTATAACCAAGCGTTAGCTATCAAATGCGTATAATAGCTTTACATTTCATGTGCAGAATTATTCATTGTGATTGATGTGAGTTTATGCAGGTGTTAAACTCGTTAACTATACATAAATTGCAGTTGAAACGCGTTATACATCTAATAATAAGATGTTATGTTACATTTCGCAATGTTTACTTCTAATGCATGGCTTTATTTGTAATAAATACATAATCTAAATGTTTGATCATAATAATTATTGAAAAAGCGCATACATCAAAATATAGACTAAATTTTATGAAAAGCGGAACACGTCCCTTATGATCCCTTATCTAGAATCTTTAGGCCTGTTTGTGTCTGTTGTGCGATATATGTATATATCAGACAATTATAATAATAGTTGTAAATTACTGATGCTTACAAACTGACACGTATAATATAAAACACATTGACTAACCTACATGTAAATGCATAACAATGTGTCAATATATATATATTGGGTGTGGTAAACTGACATATAATTTCAAGCATAATAGTGATTTTAAGCCGAATTCAACGCTAAACAAAGCTTACACTTTATATAACTAAAATTATTTATAAACGTCAGACCCGTAGCCAACCCTGAAATTAACCGAAGCAAATCCCTTTCTATGGCGGGATTTCCTGCGTTGTACTGCATGTCCCTGACAATATTTCAGTATTAAGCACTACATACGCGGCAATGCTTGATAAGGATTATTTATCGATATATACTCCTCAAAATAAGGACCACCCCTTCTTTATTTCAATAAGATTAAAGTTTGCATCATCGCACAAGTTTAAATACAAACTGCATTCCAAAAATGGAAACGACTTCGTGTTTCTGTATTCTTTAGGAAAATTTTACACCAAAACTTTCTTTTTAGAAAATTCATATTAATTATAAATACATTTCAATAAAGCTGCCTCGGTGTTCCTCAGCGTGGTTACGGGCCTGAACTTAATTGCATCTATTAAAATATCTGAATATTTATTAACACAACCATGTCATGCAAAAACGAACATCCCCAAAAAATATTTGAAAGCGCTATCTACAATGATAACAGATTAATGTCAGAAAAAAAAAGCTATTTGTTCCAGATGTTATTATGGAAACATGTCATCTACATATATACTATATTTTTTCTTCAAAAGGTGATGGTATAATTTTTCCCCTGAGTTGGTTACAATATTGAAAAAAGATTGTCGCTTAATTCATGGATTAAAGCAAAGCGTTTTGTTTTATGCCTCATAATTAAAAATGAGTATACACAACCTTACTGTGTGCTGCATGGCTGAGCTCAATTGGAATTTGCATTTATGGTATAATTTTGAATTGGCCCACATTTTCTACTTTATGTATCGCTTGTCTAAAAGAGGTGTTGTATAAAAAAGATAACAAATGATCCATAAACATAACGCTTTTATGTATGTTTATCCAATTTCGCTTGCAGTTAAAAGTGCGCACTGTTTATACAGCCTTGTAAAACATTATGTAGCTATAATGTATTCAGATGCCGAAGGCAGCTAACCTTTATATGGGTTTAATATATGACTATGGTTAACAGACTGTGACTCATGTAAGTGGCAATACGCTTGCTATACAACTTGAATTCCTAGAGAACTCGTCTGAAAAACTTGAATGGTATAAACACATATTTTGTAATGTTGAAAGGTTACCATTTCACTTGCTGAAATGACGCTTTTCGTAAACCAGTCTACTGAAATGTGTGTAGCATCTAATCATTAATATTTTATGTATATTAGCGACGAAACTTTCACAAGCCTTAGTAGCGCAGTTGATTGAGGCGCCGTGTTATTGCCGAGGAAAGTAGGGTTCAAGCCCGCTGATTTCCATTTATTTCTTCTTTTTTTTAATTTGGTTTTCATTATTTCAAATGGTAACGTAGCAACAGTTCCTTTACATTTTTCACTTTGATAACGCAATTTATAATTACATATGGTAACAGTGAACAGTTTATATGTGTTGTAATGCACACTCTAACGCACACGTATACCTTACATGTGAACAATTTTATTTCTGTGCTGATGCGTACTTCTACATTATTCGACAAGGGTGAATTGTAATCACTATTTAAGGCATGTCATGGTATTTAAACAGAGAGAAGCGAGGTCGTCCGCATTGATTTTAAATGCTTGGTAGGAAGAACTGATGGTAAATATCGGGAAGAATGTAAAAAAAAGTCGTGGCGTGTTTATGTCTCAGTGACAACGTTTATTTTTTTCAATATTGTTTTAACACCCCTGAGTTGATATATTATTATGTTAACTTCTTGTCTCTCGGCAGCTATTTTACGCTTGCGTAAAACCTTGCTTGTTTCCTATTGATAACAATTTGTTATCAAACTTATTCTACCTGAGTGAAGTTCCCACTTTGTTCGAAGTTCGGCTCTTGACATGTGTTAGTGTTAGGGTAAGAATCCGTAAGCGAACGAATGTCGAACGCCGAGCTAAAACACTACCTTACTGAAACTACTATAACTACCCGCTGACTACCCACGGCTACATATATATATATATATATATATATATATACACAACTTACTTGAATGTTTTAAAGCGCGTTCCGCCTACGTCAAATACTATTGTGTCGTTCGGTCCTATATTGCCACCTGAGTCTTCATCATTCATTTTGCACAAACTGTAATCTAGAGATTTTAACATGACGCTTGTAATAAAAACAATAGCCTCAAAGTATCATACAAGAAAATGCTGATACCGCTGATAGAGAATATATACCTATATTGTGTTCACTTCAACTGAAACAGTATTATGCCGGGAATCACATTAAAGCTAGCTGGTTTAAGTTTTACGGCATTCACCGGTTGACAAATAATCACTAAATTAAGTTTCACGTTTGAACCTCTATTAAATCGAGATTTTAATTATTCTAGAGTTTCTACAATTACATTTAAACGTATGGTGCAACCGTTGATACACTCATGAAGTCATTTACTTGCGTCATATAATTGTTTGTTAAGTTAATTACATTATTAAGTCATTAAACAACTATTTGTGCATTATGTTGCAAAAAAGAAAGAAGAGTAATTGCAAATTTAAAGCACAGGCTTTCATTACAACTACTACTGTTAGCGTGACCGAACCGGAGTAAATAGTTTACCGTTGTTTGATACTGTTGTTTCAAACTATTGCAATGGAAGCGATTCACTACTTTTCGGTCACGTGATTTTTTAGACCTTCATTCAATGCGAGTATTATTATAATTCTGGCCTTCTCTTTACTTTCTATTCTTCTCTCTAGTACTGGTTCTACCCAGGAAGTTGTGTTTTTTTAAAAATCGACCGTCATATATGGACTTACATGTGCCAAAATACTTAAAACACCATTCAAAGAAACAATGAAACTCTTCTTCTCTCTGACTACTTACGCTATACTATTGTAGTGAAAGCCTTAAGTCATACGCACCAATAATTGAGACCACCGCCTAACCATAGCATTCTCGTAAAAGGCGACTTATAGTGTTGCAGGACCTCAGTCTCTCCTTATAGCGTTTGCAGTAACTACACTTCTCTGTCAGTTGTGAAGTTTCTGAATGCATGCCTCATATTTCAGTCACGATGTAAATAAGGCTTGGAACAGATTGCTCATGTTGCAATGTCGTAAATCCCATTTCAAATTAATTCATTACATTGCCGTTCGTGTAATCTATCAAATGATAATGCCTTTCAATTTATCGATTCGGAAATATTTAATTCATCGAGCTTGTCATAAACCTTTGCAAATGAGCATAAACATATCCATTATTTATTAGCTTAGCTATCTTGTTTGTTAACTATTACAATGTACGCTTATAGTTAACTATATACTATGTGTAATAGACAGAGTCTGGTCTCAGCGAGTTAGCTTATTTAAACACCGAGGTGGGCGTAGCCCATCGAGATGTTTAAATAACCAACGAGCTGAGACAGACTCTATCTTTTTTGTAGCATGGTGTACTTAGTAACACTGTGACGTCATAGTGACAGTACTCTAAATTCCAATATCCGGTAGTTGTAGTACGGCATAGCCACGCCCCTTTAGTTACCCTAAGTTAAACGATTTAATGCTCTGCATTCATCAAAGGAAATGTCACCGACCATGCTACAGAATGCAATTAAAGACATTCCCGTTACCAGTTATGGTGTCATAGGAGACGCGTGCGTGGTGGGAGTGGGGGAATGGGGGAGCGGGTGAAGGTCCGCCGAATCAACTAAAATGACAGCAATTACACAACATAAAGATAATCAGAGATTAGTTTTGCCTTAAATGTCATTGTTTTAGAACGGGGTCCCCCCTCCCCCACCACCTCCGACACTGACATTTAACACATTACTAAATATCTTTCTTTTGTGCATTTTCTGTAAATTTAGTCTAATCTACTGTTAATGTAATGCAAAGTATAAATGCTGCATCTATTCAAAGGAAATGCATCAACACATACAATCTTGAAACATGTATTCCAAATTGAACATGGCTAGCCCATGATAAAGTGTCTCATTTTCATCTTTGTGAGCTACTGTAAATAGATATTCCATATATGTTTAACAAAGATTAAATACTTAAAAAATCATATAATTTAGTTAACACAAACATCTATCAAACACATGATTATCATTACCTCCTTTTTGTTTTAGATTCCGAAAAGTCCTTGCAGAGCACCTAATATGTGTATACCTCAACAGTATAGTATATGTATGATACGACGTGTCGACGTATATTATATGGATACGCTGTTTGAATTTCATTCATATCAGTTATAAAATAGAAACCAGCACCGTGACGCGAAGAAATTGCAAATCGCACCTCTCAAGGTAAATAAACTCGTTTATTGCGAACAGATATCGATATGTGTGTTTGGTGTTTAATTAAGCAAATTTAAGGCTATGTATGACTGATTTTTTTGTGGCGGAGGCAGACCACCCACTTATTCCGCAGAAACAGTACTGTATAACTCCCGCCATCCGTAAGAATCGACATTTTCTCACAAGTTGAGCTCCAAGTCTGATTTGAACCCGCAGCGGTGAGAATCGAGAAGGTTTACAACGCAACGTTTTAACTCCTCGACCACGTAGACGATCGAAAATATATTGATTTTGTTTTTCGACACTATATATGTTATCTGAGCTGCCCCAAAGAAAAAGGATGGAAGGATAGATGGACCTAAAACGGTGCCCTAGACCTGCTATCGACTACACTATATAATTGTAACGTACTCGGAGGATAGACTCCGATACACGGGGCTGTCCGGTTTATGTATCTTTTCGACGGACAACGCTAGGGGAAGTGTTGCCTAAAACACACGGTAGCGAACCATTGGCGCCTGTAAGGCTGCAACTCCGCGCGCTATCCAGATAGATATCCTAAAAGAGTAACAAGCGTGGTAAAACATCGGCGTATTTGCATCGGTCATTAGGTCTGACTAGGATGTAGGGAGCGTAATAGACCCAGACCACGTGGATTTGCCTTGCAGTGGGAAACGCCAAAAGGTCCGTCGGTGTTTTCTTATGTGAAATGTCATGCTGAATTCAAAAACCCATTTGTTAAGAGCACAAGCATGTCCCAAATTTAAAAAAGGCCAATAGAAAGAAGGAAGCACATTCAGGGGTAAGAAAAGCAGGGTCTTTAAAATGGGGATAGGGCTGAGGTTATGATTACATTTTTTTATAGCAGTAAGAGGGTTCAGAATGATATCAATGCATAGGGAATGAGTTAAACATATTAAATACACAGTTTTGGAATATTCAGTGTCAATATCATAATGGTTTTCAAAGTCGAAAGGTTAATTAAGTGCAAAAGCTATTTAAATATATCACTTTTTGATACTCATATTTACGTATTTATATTCCAGTGTATATATTCTACATTGTTTCATGATGTGTTTTTATAATACAGTATACGTTGTTATTATACCTCACTGTAAACACTCCATGTAAAATCCCCATACCCTACCGGGTTGATATTTCGCGCTTTCACCCTCAATGCGTCATAGCGAGTGATAGCGCACGATATCATCCCGCTAGCTTTTTGAAAAGCTCAGTTCTAAAACTAGATTGTTATTATCCATGTTTTGACTAAGAGAAATATGTTTAAAAAGTCTTATTAATGCGAGGAGCTTGATAACATAATGTTGTCGCAAATGTGTGAAAGTTTGGAAAAGGATTATGAAATGACACAATTTTATACTCCAACTGTCATTGTGTAACAGCGAACTTGATCAGGCCATGGAGGCTGAAGCGTTTTAGCCCGTGGCTATGGATTTGGATTACTGCCAAAATGGTAAATTGAACTTATTACTATGTATTTAGCTTCCCCACACCAAAACTATTTCCTGTTCTGAGGATTTGCGCGCACCAAATATTGCAAAAATTAAAAATAAAAACGTTTGCACCAGGAACTCCTATGTATATATTCATGTGAACTCTTTAATTACTGCTTATTACTTCACTGCATATTTTAACTGATAATATATATCTATAACTAGCTATATTTGTATAATATTATGCGCAAACTATTTCATTAAAACTCTGATCTTGTGCCTAGTTTATTGCATATGCACATTGAATATGAAAGTGAAAATGAAAGTCATGTTTTATTCGTATTTGGATTTTCACCCATATTGCTTTCAGTCTTCAGATCTCCTGCAGTCCCTTTAAGGGTGGATCCAGGGGAGGGGCGGACCCGGCGACCGCCTACCAAAAAACAGCATAGTTTTAACCTTTGCTTTTCGGCTTTCCTTCCTATCCCGCCGCTCAAGATTCGACTTCTCATCCCCAAACTTAATTCATGAATCTGCATCTGCAATTAATGTTGTACTTCTAATTAAACAAGGCATGAAACAAATGTATCTTTTTTAAAATTTATTTCAAGGGAGAAAACCATAGCGGACTACTTCCAACGTTGAAACCGTAAAAGTATATGGTAATTGCAAAGAAAATTGCAGCCGTACGTAAAGAAACGATTAACAAATTATGGACAATGACTGGATAACATTATTTCTGTTTTTTATTTAATTGAATTAAACAATGTGGACAAGCTTTTTAGGACGAACGTGTAATCCCTTCACATGTTTCATTTTGTGTTTTGTAGATCATCAAACCTGTTTGTTGATTGCAAAAAGATAATTTAATACACATTTAGTCTTTTTCAGTATTGTTGTGAAAGTACAAAATGATAGTTTCACTAAATTCATCGTGTTTGCGCTTTCTCTAAGACATCTATAGAACGGTGCATTATTTTCGAATTTCGAAGATATTCTATGGATATGGAAACCATTGCACATACAATAGCTTCCAAATATGGAAAATAAATCATAGTTGTAGACTCCTCTCCCTGTAAAAAGTTACTCTTATGGGGAATTAAAGTACACCAAACATCAAGGAAAAGGCGGCACATTCGTGATACATGTGTGGTTATATGACCCGTGCTTCCAAACATACGTATGGAAGTATGTGATAAATAGTAATATTTGGTATATTTAAGATCAAGGTCATTGAGGTGTTTAGGCTCACTGCTGTAAAAACGTTCAGTCAAATAAAAACTGTACACGCGACCTCCCGTTTCGGAAAAGATAAATTTACATTACTGTGTTCCAGACATGTGTTTGTCTTTTATATAACTGACTGGAGACAAGAAGTAAACCTTCTGTGATGATAATGCTGTATAACAGATCATTGGGATGCTGAACTTATAACAACAAAACCGAGTTTGCTACTTTTATTTCTAGTTTGCTTTTGTTGCTTCCAAGAGATCCTCTTTTCGGTATTTATTATGATTCACACTAGCGTTTGTTTAGTGCAGTGGTAAATGTTGCCCCGACTACAAATCAGTAGTGTTATTACTTACTGGTCCTTTCGAATCATCAAGCCCAATATGTGTGGCTTTAAAGTAGAATATCGCTTACATTCTTACATTCTAACATTATATGCTGAACGTCTTATAAATACATAGCTACAGTGGCACAACTGTCAGAGAATGACCCAGAATAATAATAATCCATTTAGGCTGTCATATTCTAATCATTGTAGGTAACAACTGGTGCTAACAAGGCGATTCCTTTTCTAAAAGCGGTATTTCTGAACTATATAAGGTAACAACATATATTTGTATTCTAATAGCAGTACACAAACTACTATTATCTTATGTATTGGTAATTAAGAATAGCATAATCATTAACAATTTGTGTTCTAAGCAGACGGCATTGAGTAGTGTCATGCTTTTGCGTGAAAATGACACTATATCAGATATATTTGCTGCTTTTTTAAAAGAAAAATACAGATGAATTGTAAAACCTTCATATGGATTGTAAAACTATGGAAAGTAAGCATGTCTAGAAATCAACGACATAAACTGTTTTAAACAAAAATATAAGTGAAGACCAATCTTTAACAGTATGGATGCCAATACATGACAAAACTTAAGATGTTTTAGTTTAGCCACATGAGAGAGTTAAAATGTATGTAAACGCTCAGCAGATGACTACTTGTTTGCATGCACAAGGGAATAGTGAAAACATAAAAACATGTGTGTCTTGGCCTTGTACTGAAACGTATAACAGGCTGTAGGATGGTTAATAAAATTCTTAATCGTGTTGGACATTGCTTAAGTTATCACATTATTGAAGGGATTGAAACTGACTTAGCCCTGTTCCGATGGTCTTCATCGGAAACCAGTCAACCAGGCATGGGACGACAATTATGATGAAAGTGGCACTCTTCGTGATACGGTTGGATATGTTACCAGAATATAGCAAAATATATGACAGAGCCTACCACGGATGAGCATGCAGCAAACATGAATATTCAAAGTAAATACGAAAACGTGCATATGATTCGATCTAAGAATGCAATCTATAACATTAAAGAAAGAAGCCGTGAACGACAAACATTTATCACATTCAAACAAAATACTCTTCGGAACATTTGTAACAAATAAAAAGGCAATGCCAAATATGGACGATCGCATGCAGTCTGTTTCGAACTACACGTATGTGGATAGGATAAATTGCTCACATGACACCTGAACCACTTCCAGATTGTTGGCTATATGGAAACCTTGAACTTACCACAAACACGCAGGGTCGCCATTTTAACAAACTTGGTAGAACACCATAAGCTTATGTTACATAGAGTTCATAAGAGCTCTAACTTGTGGTTACAGAGAATAAGAGTTTTTAA
This sequence comes from Cyrtodaria siliqua, assembly GCA_037043455.1. Taxonomy (NCBI): domain Eukaryota; kingdom Metazoa; phylum Mollusca; class Bivalvia; order Adapedonta; family Hiatellidae; genus Cyrtodaria; species Cyrtodaria siliqua. Next base: position 27,940 of record JAWPHD010015055.1, on the reverse strand, counting down.
AGGGTATTCCCTATATACATCAGGGTCACAGTTTGAACATGGAAGGGAACTATTTGTGAACTACCAAGGACAGACAACATTCGAACGAACTACGGCAGGGCGCCTAGCTATGACGAGATACACAGAAATCAAGCGTATATATTCACTCCTTAAAAAAGATAGTTGCAACACACGTTGATAAACTGTATCTCTACATCATAACACACTCGTCTGAAGGCACAATTAACATATAGACGCATATATACATACAATTATAGCTCATATGAGTGGGCCACATTTAAGCGTTCAACCACACACAGCTATATTGAGACTGTGACAATGAAAGGTGCCGGATCTTGGGATACTGTGAATTCAGGTATATATAATAAAGGGAGAGAATTTGAACTCACTACGGCAACTTTCGAAATTGGGATCTCGTAAGAGATTCATGTTCACAAGGCAGAATTATATATGGGGAGAAATATTTGTGAACTACCAAGGACAGACAACCTTCGAACGAACTACGGCAGGGCGCCTAGCTATGACGAGATACACAGAAATCAAGCGTATATATTCACTCCTTAAAAAAGGTAGTTGCAACACACGTTGATAAACTGTATCTCTACATCATAACACACTCGTCTGAAGGCACAATTAACATATAGACGCATATATACATACAATTATAGCTCATATGAGTGGGCCACATTTAAGCGTTCAACCACACACAGCTATATTGAGACAGTGACAATGAAAGGTGCCGGATCTGGGGATACTGTGAATTCAGGTATATATAATAAAGGGAGATATATATATATATATATATATATATCGTGCAAAACTCCAACACTGGAGCGTCTACTTAATAGTTACCAACTCATAATTCGTTTTACGCATATTCAATTACAGGTAGTTTAATAACCCGTGAATAAACCTATATTTCTTAATCGGGCACATATACATTTTTATATGACCCGAACACCTGGATATCGTTTTGATAAACGGTTCTGTAGTGTAATGTTGCCGTTATTTGACGTGTTAGTTTCCTAAACAACAACAATCATGTTGCTACCTGAGTGTCATACAAAAGAGTATGATAATGGACCTTTGGAAACGGCCGAACACGACACATACGAACTAATACAGTCTCCGTTTGATTGAGACTGTTCGTGAGCGGTAGTGAAATATGCTAGCTACCGCTCACGCCCTCTAGCCCCGGGTTGAGCAGAACTCAATATTCATAAACATCAACAGTACAGAATTTTAACCATCCCGAAGACGGCAAGCATATGGCGGTGGATATAACAATATTTGTATCTTTATTTCATCCCCTATATCCAGCGGCGTATGGTCCCAGGATCTAATAAAATTTTATGCCCCGAAGAGCGAAATAAACAAAAGGGAATTTAGTTGGGAGCAGCGGTTAAATGGAATTAAGCATACCTTCGAAGTTTGGCGGTTTCCAATGAGCGTGAGTTCCGGTTGGTTGGACTTCCCATCAGTCATAACGATCAAGATATTGGCAACACCATGTCGGTCACCTGCTGCTGTGGTAAAACTGTTTGTTTCAACATACTGGAGGGCAAGGTGTGTTTGTGTATTACCTGAACTATACCTATTATAGAATAGACATACACTGATTACACAGGTGCTGTTAAAGCAGTGTTTATTTTACTACAAAGATGCAAAAGCCTATGCTAGAGATGCCGATGGTTTTACTGGCTATTGTATGTGCACACATCTGACAAAACGCTATGTATACTCCACAGGCGCCTTATTCACTAAATATCGTGAAATAAAACTTACTGTATTTTATAGATCGCGGCATTCAGGTCGTGTATGTTGTTGTATGTGGTCATGTTGAACTCATTGTTCGGCTTCCTGTGAAAGGTCACTATGCCAATTTGTACATCAGTAGGTCCAATATCAAAAGCTTGGACAAATTTCGCCACAAAGTCTATCTGTTTCTGGAAGTTAGCCATACCGACGGACGCCGATAAATCAAGAGAAAACACAATATCAGTTGGGTTTTGTCGGCAACCTAAAACCGATGATTAGAATACAGTATTTGAAATCTGGAGTTTGGCGAGGGGCGCAATATATGTTAGACATTACGACGACGATAGTTTTTCTTTACTCTGGTCATTTTGCACGAAGCTTTCCGACCAGTGTTTACAGAGTACATTATTTCATGGTGCGTGCTGTAGAGTCCAAGAGATCTCAGCTTAGTTCCATCTCGTATAAAGTAGATTGCAGAGGACAGACATCAAGTTGAGTTGAAGATTTCCATCAATGGTGGTAATGGCTCATCCTCTATTCACATTTGCCGTGTGTATCTCGCAGGGTTGTTCAACGTCAATTGTCCCTGGTGGATCGCTAAATCCGTCGTAGGTCACATGCAGGAACTTGTAGTGACACTTGATATCTCGCCAGATCCAACGTCGAGTTTTCAGTAGAAGTCTAAACGTCCCGCTGTATGGCCACTTTTAAAAACAGGTTTAAAGCATTGGTAGAATATTTAATGCCTGACCTCCTAACAGCGTTGTGTTGGCAATTCAGATAGCGTCTCGCCTTGAAGGGTCTCATGGTTCCTGATAGCAGCAAACCTGTCTAGCCTGTTCGATGATCTGAACTGAATTTGTCGGATGCGCCACGACAAAAACGAGGAACCAATCAACAGGACTGACCTAATTGGAACAAACTGATGCGTTATTTCGATTGTCTGTTACATTTTTGAGTCGTATATTGACCTCCTTTACAATTCTGCTGCCATCTGATTGGTCAAAATCTTCAATTCTACGTAATGAAACCATCGATAGGACTATTCTGCTTCATATAATCCACACCTAAGGTTGGTCGGTTACTTATTTTAATAGTGTTTTACGTCATTTTAGCACATTTTAGGCTATAAATGCGATCAATTGCTTGTGATGGATAGAACTAGTAGTGAATCCCTCCCATATCCGTACGAATCGACAATTTCTTATTTACAAGTCGAGTTCCCTGATCAACTGAAGGACATATTTCGAGCCTATTATATTAGGGAGTTGGGGGTAGGGGAGAGAGAATCTGTAAAGATACCTGTAAATCACTGTTAGAATACAGTTCATGAGAAAATATTGTATTAAATTTTGTATCAGATGATGAGTAATGTCAACTAACGCTTTTGTATGAAGTAAATATATTAGAACATAAAAGTAGGTTTTTAATTAACTGAGTCTTGTTTTTGTTTTATTTCTAGAACAATAAAGACGTGTCAAAACTGTTTTCTATTTAGTACAGTACAGCGTATTATGTATGTGTTTATAGATTAGTTAATCGGCATATTAGCAGTAAATAAGCACTCCATGACAAGGCAGCGTTGGGAAATAAGTCAGTAAAGGCCTTGTGCCACACGGTGAGGGTAAACAAACACTCTATCGATGCGGAAACATAAATGTCATTAATTTTGTCAAAAGTTGAGCCAAACAATATGAGTGTAATCTGATATCCCGGATCAAAAAAATGACTCATACTCTCCAGTACTGGTATCACTTATTAAAGTAACCACCGTATTTAACACTTCTTTATTAAGAGTTATTGCCATTTGAGCAATAAACCAATTTCCCTCTCAATACAAAACCTGGTGAATATTAGCAACATAAACATTTAAAGATACTTTTAATCCTGTTTCCGCCACGTTTGCAATAAATGGCGTCTATCTCAATTATACAGTCAGCTAAATATTATTATTTTAATCATAAATCAATAATTTTGTTTTAAATTGGTTTCGCAATTTTTTTTTAAACAATACGTATTTACAACGTCCTGTTGAACAAATAGTTTTACCACATACTTGAAGTCGTAAACTGTGAAACAGCTCTTGAAACCACCCTTATTAAAATCACGGTTACAAAAATCTGGTTGTTGGGCTGTATTGTTACGCTTTATTTAAAGGAACACGCGACATTCTTGAAATATTTATCAAGCATTACATTAAGCACCTAGATTTATAATTCAAGTGTCTATTTGAATTTATTAGCATCTAGATTTATAATTCAAGTGTCTATTTGAATTTCAACCTGCTTGCATATAACATATAAGGCTTTAAATATATTATTGGTGCTATATATATAGAATCAACAATTATTAATAAATAAAATTACATTAAACTATTTAAATAGTTACTAACAATGATTTTTAAATTAAAACTTATGTAGAAAAACTAATGGAACTCATTAAATTTTAAACAAATCAGGATTGCCGTGTGTCACTTTAATTGTTTTAGCTATTTCTAAGTAAGCCTCGTGACAATCTTCAAAAGGATTACATTAATATTTTGGTTGGTAATTTCGACTTATAAAATGGTTTATTATGGCAGCATTCCGCTTCAGGCGATCTTTAATGGTCGCGAATAGTTGTGATATTAGTTGCTAATAGTTTGTCATGTGATCAAGATAAAACATAATCCTACGATTGTGTTGGTATTGATCAGCTGTGTAGCTGACGCTTTTGTCGAGGTTACTCGAGGTTACTCTGCTCAGTTGTGTAGCTGGCGCTTTTGTCGAGGTTACTCGAGGTTACTCTGCTCAGTTGTATACTTGGCGCTTTTGTCGAGGTTACTCGAGGTTACTTGGCTCAGTTGTGTAGCTGGCGCTTTTGTCGAGGTTACTCGAGGTTACTCTGCTCAGTTGTGTGGATGGCGCTTTTGTCGAAGTTAACCAGCTTTGCAAATGTCTTAATAATCGTGGCCATAGCTGAAACCAAAAAAACTGATACATATGACAGTATATCACTACCATGAATTAATTGCAAGGGTGTACATAGCGTGTTGGAGTTAGATATCTTTGGAAAAAAAAATGCCTATTTGATTATGTTGTCTATATTAATTGTAGTAATGAACAATGTTTATTGTTAAGTTCAAAACTAACAATTGTATTTTTGGAGTTGTGTATTCCCCTCTCTAAAATTCCCGTTACAGCTTATTGTAGAAGAGAACATGTTAGATGTTCGTGTGCAATATATTAAATGATTGTTCTTTTTGCATTTAGGAGACATTTATCATATTTTACAGAAATGAATAAGTATGTAGACGATGACAATTTTATATTGTCAATACATAATTAGTATGAATAAATTAACTAAACTGGGTTTACTGTCGATTGCCAATCGCATAAGAGACATTGATTTGTGTAAATAAGTACTGAAAATGAGATCCTTTGGAAGCAACAAACACAAACAATAGAGAAAAGAGGCAGACTCGGTTTTATTGAGTCTGTTCATAAGAGGTACTATGAGGTGCCGCACCTCTAATGCTCGCTAGCACCGACTTAAGCGGTATTCTACTTTAAAGCCCCAAATTCTTCTAGCAGGGAGAATAGTTGATAAATGTGTTTCTAGCCGGTCGTAGCAGGATGTTGACCTGAATTTAAATTCAAAGCCTCCTGAAGTATGAGACTGCGTTGCATCACTGTATACGACAGATGGATAATTTATACCAGCAGAGTATAGCTATTAAATGGTATTGAATTGTGGAGTGCGTGGTCCAGTGGTAGAGCGCCGAACTTCAGATCGACAGGTCGTGGGTTCGATCCTCGCCGCTGCCACGTTATTTATACTTGAGCAAGATAATTAATCCACATTGCTTAGTACTGGTTCTACCCAGGAAGCCATCGAGAGTGAGTAATTTAAGTTGAAAGAACTTGTTTCGCAATCAATGTAAAAAAATATGTTATAACTAATTGAATTGAACAAAACCTAATGAAGGAATTGAAAGAAAACATAATCAAAATAATTAAAAATATATGCTATATATGGTCAACTAGTAATTTTTAATATCAAATCCCTCAAAAACCAACAACATTGAAATTTCATTCTCTATAATAACTTCATTACAACCCATAAAAAGATACATAGTTTCGAGATATTCATTGCAAGATCATACTCTATATTACTAAGAATCTCAACACTTATTTTGTCTGACTGTGAACATATTGATTAAAAAAATATATATATATATACTAACCGTCTGTTTTATACTAATAGGTTATCTTTTATTGATTTTATTTACATTTATTTGCTGCATAAACTAGCATCACAGATTTTATAGGTATATGCTAACATATAGTTTTATGTTGATTTTAAATATATTTAGTTAAATCGTTATGTCTTGTACAGTTCTTTTGCAGATAAATACAGTACTTCCTATGCTTATCAACATTGCCCACAGGCGCATGGCCAATAATGACCACATACTGTGGTAATTGCCCTTTAATCTTCAACACGAGCATGCTTCCCTGTCACTTGAATTTGGGGGTTTAAAGACACAACAAATGGGCTTGATGATCCCAAATGACAGCAAATACTAACACGACTGATTTGTAGTCGGCGCAACTTTTGACAACAATTCGTACTGCTAGTGACAGGTGTGGAACTGATGCTTATATTGGGAATAGTGGATGTACTAGGGTCAGTGTCATAGATCATTTGTAACTAAGACTTCAATATTTGGTAAAACTAATAATTGTATTTTTGGAGTTGTGTATTCTCCTCTCTAAAATTCCCGTTACAGCTTACTTTAGAAGAGAACATATCAGATGTTCGTGTCCAATATATTAAATGATTGCTCTTTTTGCATTTAGGAGACATTTATCATATTTTATGAATAAGTATGTAGCCTATGAAAATGTTATCTTGTCAATAAATAATTAGTATGAATAATTTAACTGAACTGGGTTTACCGTCGATTGTCAATCGCATAAGAGACATTGTTTTGTGTAAATAAGTACTGAAAAGGAGATCCCTTGGAAGCAACAAACACAAACAATAGTGATAAGAAGCAGACTCGGTTTTATTGATTCTGTTCATAAGAGGTAATATAAGGTGCCACACCTCCAATGCTCGCTAGCACGGGCTTAAGCAGTATTCTACTTTAAAGCCCCAAATTCTTCTAGGAGGGAGAATAGTTGATAAATGTGTGTTGCATCACTGTATACGACAGATGGATACTTTATACCAGCAGAGTATAGCTATTAAATGGTATTGAATTTAACAAAACCTAATGAAGGAATTGAAAGAAAAATAATTAAAATAATTAAAAATATATCCTATATATGGTCAACTAGTAATGTTTAATATAAAAAAACACTCAAAAAAAAACAACATTGAAATTTCATTCTCCATAATAACTTCAGTACAACCCATAACAAGATACATAGTTTCGAGATATTCATTGCAAGATCATACTATATATTACTAAGAATCTCAAAACTTATTTTGTCTGACTGTCAACATGATGATTAAAAAAATAAATATATATACTAACAGTTTGTTTTTTACTAATATGTTATCTTTTATTGATTTTGTTTACATTTATTTGCTGCATAAACTGGCTTCACAGATTTTATAGGTATATGCTAACATATAGTTTCATGTTGATTTTAAATATATATAGTTAATTCATTATGTCAAGTACAGTTGTTTTGCAGATAAATTCAGTACCTCTTGGGCTTATCACCATTGCCCGCAAGCGCATGGCCAATAATGACAACATACTGTGATAATTGCCCATTAATCTGCAACACGAGCATGCTTCCCTGTCACTTGAATTTGGGGGTTTAAAGCCACAACAAATGGGCTTGATGATCCCAAATGACAGCAAATACTAACACGACTGATTTGTAGTCGGCGCAACTTTTTACAAGAATACGTACTGCTAATGACAGGTGTGGAACTGATGCTTATATTGGGAATAGTGGATGTACTAGTGTCAGTGTCATAGATCATTTGTAACCGAGACTTCAATATTAGGTAAAACTAATAATTGTATTTTTGGAGTTGTGTATTCTCCTCTCTAAAATTCCCGTTACAGCTTACTTTAGAAGAGAACATGTCAGATGTTCGTGTCCAATATATTAAATGATTGTTCTTTTTGCATTTAGGAGACATTTATCATATTTTATGAATAAGTATGTAGACTATGAAATTGTTATCTTGTCAATAAATAATTAGTATGAATAATTTAACTGAACTGGGTTTACCGTCGATTGTCAATCGCATAAGAGACATTGATTTGTGTAAATAAGTACTGAAAAGGAGATCCATTGGAAGCAACAAACACAAACAATAGAGATAAGAAGCAGACTCGGTTTTATTGAGTCTGTTCATAAGAGGTAATATAAGGTGCCACACCTCCAATGCTCGCTAGCACGGGCTTAAGCAGTATTATACTTTAAAGCCCCAAATTCTTCTAGGAGGGAGAATAGTTGATAAATGTGTGTTGCATCACTGTATACGACAGATGGATAATTTATACCAGCAGAGTATAGCTATTAAATGGTATTGAATTTAACAAAACCTAATGAAGAAATTGAAAGAAAAATAATTAAAATAATTAAAAATATATCCTATATATGGTCAACTAGTAATGTTTAATATAAAAAAAAACACTCAAAAACCAACAACATTGAAATTTCATTCTCCATAATAACTTCAGTACAACCCATAACAAGATACATAGTTTCGAGATATTCATTGCAAGATCATACTATATATTACTAAGAATCTGAAAACTTATTTCGTCTGACTGTCAACATGATGATTGAAAAAATAAATATATATACTAACAGTTTGTTTTTTACTAATATGTTGTCTTTTATTGATTTTGTTTACATTTATTTGCTGCATAAACTGGCATCACAGATTTTATAGGTATATGCTAACATATAGTTTCATGTTGATTTTAAATATATATAGTTAATTCATTATGTCTTGTACAGTTGTTTTGCAGATAAATTCAGTACCTCTTGGGCTTATCAACATTGCCCACAAGCGCATGGCCAATAATGACCACATACTGTGATAATTGCCCATTAATCTGCAACACGAGCATGCTCCCCTTTCAGTTGAATTTGGGGGTTTAAAGCCACAACAAATGGGCTTGATGATCCCAAATGACAGCAAATACTAACACTACTGATTTGTAGTCGGTGCAACTTTTTACAAGAATACATACTGCTTATGACAGGTGTGAAACTGATGCTTATATTGGGAATAGTGCATGTACATAGCTATATTTCGTTTGTATCGTGTTCGGCCGTTTCCAAAGGGCCACTCTCATACTCTTTTACTGTCAGACAATTATTTTTCAAAAGATAAAGCGTTTTGAAACTGTGAATTATAGTCCTATATAATAGTCAAAATTCCTGAGAATAATATTCTCATTGTTCTGTATATTTCACGCTTGATTGGACTAATAAACTGCAAATAAAGAAGTCTGCTTTGATTGCATGAACACATAGCTTTCGAGTAAATATTTTTTTCTTACAGATAAAATATAACACTTGTACAACTGGGTACTTAGGATTTTGTTAAGTACTATGAATTATTGCAGTTTTCGATGTTCCCAATTCTAAAATATGCCAGCTAAAATTATTTTATAAAAGAATTTTTCGAAATATCTAATGTTAACGGTGAATTACAATTACTTGAATTTCAAACGTATATATTCAATATTCAATTAAAAGGCAGGTAATTTAGGGTTATCCATGTTTCATTTTATTATAGACGGAATCAGCAATAAATGGGTCAAACTTTTATATATTTTGTTATATTATTGCCTACCAATTTTAAGTAGTTTATCTCTTTAAGCGGATTTTGATTTATCTTACTGTATGTGTTTTATCAGCACATTTCATGTTTTCATATATCATATGGATGGTAACACTCCAAAGATGTAATAACTTAAACAGAAAGATACATAGTTTACAAACTATTGATCAAAACAAAATACTTAGATTGATATATTTAAACTAAGAAAACTATTTTAGTTACAAAAATGAGTAATTAGGAATTGCGTCAGTGTATTGCCAAATGTACATTGTGCCATAGAATTGTGTTTTAACAATGCTAATGTTACCGTACCTAAATCAAAAAATTGTACAGATAACGTTATGCTGTCGTGCAAGATATAAGAATTTTCGTCATTCTGCCGTCTTACCGATGTAACTACATGTTTACAGCTTCCTTACATCTTCTTTTCATCCTTGCCTTAACTTGATCCTTGCCGTATCTGTTCTCAATACTGCTGAACATTTCTTCTGTATCGCATTACACCAAAACGATAGACCATCCATACAAAAGCATTGAGTGCATTTTGGTGGAATTTGTTTTAAACCACAAACACATACTGATTGGAGTATTTTACAGACCACCCCACTCTGATTCCATACTTACTATCATGATTGAAGATTCTATAAGTCTGGCAGTTGATACTGGCATTAAAGATATTATTGTAACTGGCGACCTTAATTTCAACATGTTAAATGTGCAAACTTCGAGAAAAATATCAAACATATGTCAACAATTTGGACTACACCAACTATTAATGATCCCACACATTTTACAGAGAATTCTTCGTCCATAATTGATATTTTACTTATCAGTGATGTCAATAACTTAATCGCGAGTCATCAGAACCGAGGCTCTGCCGAGGTTCCGATTAAAACAATTATACCAAGTGTTGAAAATTCCCCCATCTGATCCGGATACCTATGCTTGTATAATATGTATATTCTGCGAGTTGACGTCGACAACTAGGGGCAATCCGGGTAATTTCGGACAGTTTTTGCGTAATTGGTAAACTTTTGCTATATGCAAGTAGACGATAGCGATTCAGCAGTTTCGCTTTTAGCCTATTACAAAATGTACGATCTGTCTCAGAATTTATCGTATACATTAGATGGGGTAGTGTTTCCGAGATATTGCAATTATTCGTAATAGCAAGACACTATAGCACCGGGATAATTCGGACGACTGTCGGGTAAGTTCGGACGCACATGGGAATAACTCGGACGGTTAAAACTGCATCGGGAAAATTCGGACAGATTTGTTCTTTTTTTTCTTTTTTAAATCTTTTTATATATCTACTATATATACTATAATATGAGAAATTTAATAAAACACCATTTAGCAAAGTAAATAACTCATAAAATAAACACTAGTTAAAGTCTACACTAATTCAAGTCATTCATTGAAATTGATTTTTTCATTTAGTTTTTTCTTCTCTAGTTTTTGAGATCAAGATCTGTATTGTTTTTTAAAAAAGAAAGAAGATTAAAGCAGAAAGTTTTGTTGTTTTTTTGCAAAATATCCTAATTGCATGGTGCATTCTCATCAAAACGTTGAAATGCCAGTAATAATACATTCAGCCTAAACTCAATAGATATTGCTGATTCAGGTCATAACAGACTATGCAGACAGGACATTATGTGTTTTCCTCAAATAGCCCTACCTTTATTAGCTATCATATATATTAGTTAAACTAAATGTATCAGGCTGCTGCTTATTTAACTCTTGTTGATCAATATATTGCATTTAAACCAGTGAATTAAGTTATTAGTTATCGAACAATATAAATCTAATTACGAATCTCGCTAAAATGATAAAGATCACGCGAATGCCATCATAGTGTAATGATGTAGATTAAGAAAAAGAAGTAAAAAAACAACTGTTCGAGTTTTCTCGACACGTTATTTTTGTAGGGAAAAATCGGACACTCTGGTTTTTACTTAATTTAAAAACAAAATCTACCAGTATTGTTCAGTTTCCATAACCTTTCGAGAGATGAAGGTAACCATTACCAAAATACATATGTTTTTATTGCTATGTTTAACAATATACATTTGTTAAGCTATTATTTCTCCCTTCGAATTTAGCGCGCCGAGTAAAGTTTTTTCCAATGTGGAAGGAAGTTACGGGTGTTAACAGACTGCACTTGCTTTTTTTTGCAGGGAATTCCTGGAAACGTCATAGCTATTTTTATTTATGTTTCTAGAAGTATAGCCAAGAACAGATAACGCCAGCATTTTTTTTACGCGGACAACTAGGCCTAGATACCGAAAAGAAACAAATTTACCGACCACGTCCGAAATTACCCGACTGTACGAAATTACCCGGATTGCCCCTACTAACGTTTTGCATGTTTATTTACACAATGACGTCATATGCAAAGAACATAATGTTAATATTAGGAATAATGTACAATTTCAGCTTTTTCAGTTTACTTTGAATCAACTAAATACTTCATTTCTTCTGCAGACAAATTGAATGAGCCACATACTGTTATGTATTATGTCATCATCCTCATCATTCTCCATGTGTTGACTTGAACTACTTCGTCTTTGTCACAAAACCACAAAACCGACCAAACTGTCTCGAACCTTTAAAACCATTTATCAGTTTTCTAGTTTTCTGGTCTGGCGAAGTCAAGTTTGTCCGGATAAGGAAGTTTAAATTAATCCATTAACGTAATTTATTCCACTATATATTTATAACAGTTGCACTCACAATTTAAAGTAGCTATCCCGCCACCAGTAGCAAATTTAACAAAGTATGTACACCGTTTCTAAACCTACTGACGACGAGGTATATATATAACTTACACATTTTGAGAATCCAAACTCTATAAACACACTACAAACAGTTTTAACCAGCCATGTCAAATCTCAATACTGGAGCGTCGAATTAAGAGTTACCAACTCATAATTTATTTTACGCATATTCGATCAAGGGTATTTTAAGAAACCGTGAATGAACTGTTACTTTTAAAATTGGCACATATTCATTATGATATGACCTGAAAACCAGTATAAAGTTTTGATAAACAATTTTATAGTATAATTTTGACGTCATTTGGTGGGTTAGTTTCTTTAAAGCACCTCAGCTGCGACCTAGCTATGTCATTGGTATAATATTAATATAAAACTTAGTACATCCCGAACGTATAATAAATTAGAAGTAAAACTAATTATTTCACTCACCTGATGTTCTTGGTGTAACTTTACCTCTTCATTTTCGTTCTTGGCAATACTATAACCAACACATCCAGTTATAGCACTGGAAATAGCAGAAACTGCTAATGAGATTACAAATATTACAACTGCTAACCTGCATGAGATACGTGCATGTGATTGCGCCTTTTGCGTCAAATTATATTCACCTCTATCAAAATAACGATTGCCCGTAATTGCCGTCACCTGTAGAAACTGTTTGTATTTATTTTCTGCTAGTGTTGTGTGCAAGTATTTTGTGTTCATGGTAGAAGGCATATTTATTACGAATACTATTAAATCGTACACTGTACACGTCCAATGTCTTACTACGGTATGAAACAAATATGAAACATTCATCAGTATGAATACTTTCGGGTTCATTCGGTTCTGGTGTGTAACCTAGCAGCCAAACTACCATTGATTAACGCTTAAACAAATAGCAAGAGTTGTGTCGCGAAATATCTTAAAAAAAATTAAAACCATTTGAAACATGTATGTGTACTTTTTAAATGAAGTGTGTGTATTCTATAAAATCTTGTTAAAGTTGGTTTATCAGTATTGACGAGATAAAAGGACGCAGCGCGATCTGGGAGAAGGTTGAGTGTAAATTCTAAATAAAAGTTTAAATTTGAAACGGAAACTTATCAAGGGGCCAAAGGAAAACGTTATCTAAATCTAGATGCTGCCAAAATTCTCATATATAATGTTGTACTAAAAGTTGTGTATATCATATGATAATTTGTGACTCTTTAACATGTTTAAAAAACATTTAGCTTCTTCTTCTTCTTCTTCTTCTTCTTCTTCGTCTTCTTTTTCTTCTTCTTCTTTTTTTCCTGCGTCGTCTTCGTTTTCTTCTTCTTCTTCTTCTTCTTCGTCTTTTTCTTCTTTTCCTTCTTCTTCTTCTTCTTCTTCTTCTTCTTCTTCTTCTTCTTCTTGTTTGTCACTCATACGGATGTAGACCGTCCACTACCGTGTATCCGGGTCAATTATCTGAGCACGTTTATGAAACTAAACCGCCAAATGACGGAAAAATTACAATACAAAACCGTTTATTAAAACCGAGTGAAAAAGTGAACATTGTTCAAAAAATGTACCAATGGATGAAGCAGTTCACTTGCTTTGGCATAAACTATATAGATAAATATCTAAAAACATTGTATAATCATTTCTGGAAAACTGTCTTTGCAAGTTATAAATATTATCTACGTAACATTCCAGCAACCTCATGGTATCATAGTGTTCCTTTATGGTACAATGACGATATAAAGGACGGAGGCTCAACTTTTTTTTTCAACCACTGGTTCTCGAAAGGAGTTATTTCCATTAATGAAACGGCAATTTTTTATTATTTCTTTGTTTAAAATATGAAGGTGTTATAGCATCAGTTAAAAGGTTACTACACTCACACAGATTCCCACAGTCTATAAGCAAGGGTAAAACCCTATAATCCCATTTTATCTATCGACTATTTTAAAAGACATTAAAGGAAGCAGAACAATATATGATGCAATGCTAAAAAAAATTATATAATCCTATCGGCGGTAACAAAGCGGAACGAAGAACTTAATAGATTACACCTGAATTGGTACAACGTATTTGCTTCAACATTTAAAATAAATCAAGATGTAAGACACCAATGGTTTCAATACAAGATCAACCATAGGATTCTGGGTACCAATTATTTACTTGAAAATGAACATTGCTGATTTAGTTATGTGTATTTTTTGTAATAAAACTGTGAAAACAATTAAACATCTCTTCTATGACTGTGACGTTTCAAAATTGTTTTGGTCAAACTTGTCGACTTTTATTAACAGCAAATGCACTGAGACTTTAACCAACTGGTTTTATTAGGGAATGACAAATTAGATATTATACTAAAAAGATTTTAGTATTAGGAAAATATCATAAATTCTTTCAAAAACAAAATAATTCTGCACCATCCTGTACAATTTTTTTTTACTATTTAAACAGTTTATAAAACTGATAAATATATTGCTTATAAAAACTCAAAAGATGCATATTTTCATAAAATATGGGGCCGATATGAGAACATCTTTGCTGAACCATAATCTTGTGAATCTAAACACTTGCTGTATAAGTAAAAATAAATACACAATTCATGTCAATATGCATTGAATCATACATAAACATAATTATTACATGTATATCTAGAAAAAAACTTTCCATCTATTACTTGGTCATGGGTGTCATGGGTGAGTATAAGTTACTAATTTACAGAGCTGTAGATAAGCTGAGTATTTGGGGCTAAACGCTTATAATTTACAGAGTTTTAGATACTAAAGAGGATATTCATAGTCTTACTGCAAACACCCTAAGTTTAAAAATAGCATGCCACATACAATTCTAATACTTTTAACGTTTATAAAAATCATGAGGCATATTCTGTTTCTTTGAAGTCATAAATACTTGGTACAGGCTATAACTCTCTGTAACAAAAAAGGCAAGTTCATACGAGTTACCGCCCTTAAAGCAGCTACGTAAACGATGTTTGTAACATTAATACGATTACAACGCTGTCTCGACCAAATAAAATTATTAAAAAACAAATCTTACTCATGACCCGACGAAATGGTAGAAAGGGGAAATTCCCCAGTTAACAACTCTTTTATGCAATTTTAACACTTCTGTTACTGTTTTGTATTGTTTATAAATAAAAGCATACAATATTGTAAGGTGCACCGGAAGATGTCCTTCCCCGACCCCATGCACCAATGACGGGGAGAATAAATGGATCACCAAATTGGTAGTTGAACATTTACAAAAAAATGAATAAATAAAAGAAAGATCTAGCCAAATGTTCAGGTCATATAATAATGTACGATATGTGCCGATTAAAAGTATAGTTTATTCAGGGTTCTTAAAATACCCGTGACTGATTATGCGTTAAATGAATTATGAGTTGGTAACTCTTAATTCGACTCTAAACTTTTGGGGATAGGCCTAGCTGGTTAAAGCCATTTTTATTTTGTCTAGCGTTTGGATTCTCATATATATATATAGCTCGTCGTCAATAGGTTTAAAAACGGTGTACATATGTTGTAAAACGTGGCTCTTGTTGGCGGATAGCTACTTTAAAAAAACATATGCATCTAGTCAGTAGTAAAGATACACTGTTCATTTTAAACATATTTTATTGTCAAATATACAAGTAAGTCGGGTCACAATATATCTGATAATAACGCTTCTTTTCTTGATTTAGATCTCTCGATTGAAAATGGTGGTATAATTAGCAAAATCTATGACAAGAGAGATGATTTTAATTTTGACATTGCTAATTACCCTAACTTGGATGGGGATGTTCCCCGAGCAACTTCTTATTGGGTGTATATGTCTCAATTTATTCGTTTTTCAAGAGCTTGTACTCGAGTTGAGGACTTTAATATTCGTAATCTTTGTATAACTAAAAAGCTACTCAATCAGGGTTACCGTTACCATAAACTTCGTTAAACCTTTGCAAAATTGTATTATCGTAACCCTGATCTTCTTTCCAAATATAAAAGTAATTTAAGGACTCTTCTGCGACAAGGATCATCACAACCTGACTTCTATGGTGATGTGATTTATAAACTTCGTAAGATTCTTGGTCATGATCACTTTCATACAATCTTTGTGAAACTTGTTAAAAAGTTTGTCAAAAGAGTTTATGACCCTATCATTTTGCAACGTACAGCATGCTTGGTGGTGGACCCTTTTACAGTTCGACACTATGCTTTCCTCTTTAATTGTACGATGACCGGACAGGCTGTGGACCCTATGATGACGCCTACCTAAAGCCCACTGGGACGGTGGCGTTTGATGTTTGTCTATGATCTTTCTTGTCGTGCCCTTAATGGTTTATTCTCTTGTTGCTCTGGCTTCTGCCAAGTCATTGAGTACCTTCATTGTGGCTTTCTAGGCTATTGTTTTTTGTATTGTATTTACACGAGCATATTTGTGTTTTACTTATATTGCCTATTGATGCTGCCTTGTTGGTTGGAGATTATATCATGGCGGGGATTTCTTTATTTACACTGTCCTGTTTTAATGGGATGACAGTAGGGTGAGGTTTGGTGTACCCTATAACCGGTTTAAACCCCCAGTGGCCTTTTTTGCCACTGACCGTTCCAAGGCGGTAGCCCTATTGTCAACCCTTTTGTGTTTGTGATGTCGTTTGCATTTTTTATTACTTTTGCCTTCTCGTTTGTCTGTTTGCGTGTTTGTTTTTGTGTTTTGTGGTTGACTGTCGTCCTTGAATGTTGCTTTCCCTGTCCGATATTTTTGTCTTTCTTCACAATAGCTTACAACATTAGTTACAGCCCTTCCCTAGATTCCTATGTATCCTTCCGTTCTCACTGAGAAGGCTCGGAATGAATGAAGAATTGTTGATGGGGCGTTAAACAACAGTAAACAACATGCTAAATGGGAACCAAGGATCCTGTCCTACTCTCCCTAACGAATAGATTCCTATGGTTCTTTAACGTGCTCGGATGATACACGGGTCCGCCCAGTTTACGTCCGACAGATGAGGATTAGAGAAAGAACACATCGGCGAAACTAAATGCAGTAAGGCTTGAACCCAGGTCTTCCAGAAATCACGAAAGGGGAAGTCGTCAAGTCATGAAGTTAGAAATGCGAATGTAAAAAGTCACAAGTTAGAAGTAAGGAATTAAAAAACTATTTATAAGTCGGAAGAAATGAAGTCGGAAGTCACTCCAGGGGGCTTTCATAAAATGGAAATGCCCAACTTTATAGTACTGCCATACTGGAATACCACTCCGTAGACATGCCATGATAGCCCCAGATAGTCATGTTATTCTGACACCGGGCCGACCAGTCCTAGCCCTACCCTTTATATGCTGAGTATCAAGCAATTGGGCCACTAGTAATCTTTTTATGAAGTCTTAGTATGACCCGGCCAGAGTTTGAACACACGGCTTCCCGACCTCCCGAATTCGATGTGGAATTTACTGTAATTGCACCATAGATACATATACGAGGACTGATTTTTGGGTTAGTAGCCCATACTGTAATTTAATTTAAAATTGTGCAAGGCGTTATACGTTTATAAACATCGCATATTATCAACACATGTTTATTAACATAGACTTGCGGTGACTGAGTGGTTAGCATCCACATATGTGTAACTCGTCCAAGGTCCGAGGTTTAATTCCCCGTGGAGTCATATCTCAGATTTTTAAAAACGCCCTCCCGCAGTATCTTACTCGGGCAAGGTAAAAAATACGAAACATATGGAAATGTAAAATGTAAATAAATCCCAAGCAAAAATAGACATCAACATCTATGTGAAAATCCTAGTAGCGGCACGAATAACCGCAGCAAAAGATCGTGTTAATATGACAAATGTTTCAATACATACTTTGTTTGTAACGGACAAATCAATCGTGTGTTACTATACATGTTTTTCCTGTTCGATTTTTATATCTATATTTCCAACTATGTACTGGATTCCCAAATGATATAAACAGCCTTATAAAGCCTGATTTATTTCTGATTCTATTGTCTGCAAACATCTCCAAACCTTTAACCTTTGTCTTACTGCACGTTAAACAATAAGTTTGATATTGTTAATTTATTCGTTTTTCGAGAGCTTGTAGTCGAGTTGAGGACTTTCATATTCGTAAACTAAGAAGCTTCGCCATCAGGGCTACTGTTACATAAACGTCGAAAATCGTTTGCAAAGTTGTATTATCGTAACCTGACTTCTATGGTGATTTTTTATTATTTTTGATTTTGCATACAACATTACATTCAAAAAATACAATTACTACACACATTTAAACAGCACATAACAGTTAAATTTCATTTTACTGTTTAGATACTATTAAATATATTGTATAACTGTATTTGTTTCGCCACTATGTTTTTATCATCAAAAGAGGTTATGACCCTATCATTTTGCAACGTACTGCAAAATGTTTAGTAGTTGGCTCATTTACAATTCGCCACTATGGTTTCCTGTTTGATTGTGCGATGATAGGACAGACTGTGGACACTATGATGATGTCTACCTAAATCCTCAAAGGACGTTAGCGTCTGATGCTTGTCTTAACTCTTGTCGTACCTTAATGGCTTGTTCTCGTGTTGCTCTGGCTCCTGCCAAGTCACTGAGCACTTGCTTTACAGCTTTTCTAGGTTTTTTATATTGATATATACATCATCATTTATTACTTGTAATTAATGCTGCATTGTTTGTTTAAGAAATAGAACATCGTTTACTGTGAATTATCGTTTAATATATCACGGTTTGGAGTTCAATTGTAAACAATAATTTCACGAGGCCGAAGATGTGAAAATAACGCACACATCTGAAATCTTTCGCATTGCTTTGCTTACTCTCCTTACGTTGCATAGGTTATAATACGTAATGCGCAATGCGCAATGCTTATTCTCATAACGTTGCAAATATTACAGTGATATATCGTTCAATATAACGAGATATTTTAAACTAGGCTATATAGTGCGGGTGTACTTCGGGCTCGTGAAATAATTGTTTACAATTGAACGACAAACCGTGATATATTACAGATAATTCACCATAAACGATGTTCTATTTCTATTCTAATACCCTAAAATGTGAAAATAACGCACACATCTGAAATCTTTCGCATTGCTTTGCTTACTCTCCTAACGTCGCATACGTTATAATACGTAATGCGCAATGCGCAATGCTTATTCTCCTAACGTTGCAAAAATTACAGTGATTTATCGTTCAGTATAACGAGATATTTTAAACTAGGCTATATAGTGCGGATGTATTAGAATAGAGAATATAACCTGGCGGGGATATTGTTATTTACACTGTCCCGTTTATTGGGATAACATGCTTTTATCTCTTGTTTGTGTTTGTTGCTTTCAATGGATCCATGTTTCAGTATTTATTTTTTATTGAATTGTGGGTTTTATATTCATACATACATGATCATCGTTGTGTTTTACTTATATCACCTATAAATGCTGCCTAATTGTTGTTGTTTTTCCAACATAGTTTCGGCCACACTATACAAACATTTAACCTGCTACAACGGGTGTATTGCCCTAGACACTGTTTGGCACACATAGTCCATACATATTATTATTCATCGCACTACCTAAAAAAATATACGGGTCACAAATCAAAAACAACCATGTGAATTTCCTTTAAACTGTTCATTTGCATTTACAAAGAAATACCATTACTATAATCCGGGTCCTTGCCGGACAACTGCCCTTAACAAAATTGTGCCCATGATGTCAAATCCCGCAGTTTGAATTGTGTCGACATTCCTATGTAGGAATAGCATTTGGCGAGATCGTGAGTCGTCGGGTGTGTGCTATCTGCGTACTCCACATTAAACACCGGCTGAAATATAAATAATGTGCGTTTACGTCTCGTTTGACACAGAAGCTAGTTGAAGACGTGGACCTCGGTTTATAATATCATCCGAGAAAACTGTGAGTTTGGGTATCTAACACAAGGTCCGTATGACATAGAAACTAAACAAATAAAGCATGCTTTTAGACGCTTTATTTTCGTCAGTTGCGACATAAATGTATCCACATATGGACGAGAAGGTCTAGATTATCCCGAAACCATCTATATGCGCATTACAGGTCTTTGTCTTTCAGTACCCAAGTTTGACTGAAAACATGCATATCCATAACTATCAGAGGGCCGTGATAAAATAGATATAGATATAAAAATCGAACAGAAAAAGCAGCATTCAAGGACGACGGTCAACCACAAACAAACACAGAAGCAAAGAACACATTTAAAGATGAATAAATGGCCAAATAAGACATCATAAACACAAAAGAGTTGACAATAGGGCTACCGCCTTGGAACGGTCAGAGGCAAAATATGCCGCTGGGGGTTTAAAAAAAGGTTCCTGGGTTCACCAAACCTCACACTTACCCTACCGTCAATCCAATAAAACGGGACAGTGTAAAAAAAGAAATCCACTGTATTACACACAAACATTAACTGAGTAACAACTTCTTCTTATTGGCTTCTCCAATATTGTATCTAAAGAGCTTATGAACTTACACTTATTGGATATGGATTGTTGATGTTGCATTTTTGTTGACCTCGATTACAAATACTAATTATTTCATTTCCCCTTATAACCATAACAACCAATGTAAATACTCGATCAAATGGAATCGGCACGTTGTGTTAAAGGCTCGTTACGATAACTAACACGTAAATTGTAATAGTTAACAGCGTGTATGGAGGTCAAATCATAGAATATATTAATAAGACTTATTATGTTAAATTAATATTATAAATTCATATCACGAAAACTCTAGAGCAATTTTACAACACAAAATAATATTAAATAATTGAATAATATTGCAATTATGTTTATAACGAATTAACAAACTCAATATAATCGAGGCCCCTTTATTATCATATATATACATACCTTTCCTTCGCTCAGGAAGGGTGCATACAAATTGCATTCGGTATATTTGTGGCATCCTTCATTGATGGCAAAGTCAAACGAGGAGTGAAGATAGTGAATCTGGGCAAGGTCATTCTTCAGTCCAATTGATAAACCACGATGATGGGCCTCTGAATATAAACAATCCAATATACTGTTCACGGTGATAGGCCTCTAGGCATTATAAATAACCGTGAAAAACAACTTTTATAATACATATACATGTATATGAACGGTAGGGAGCGTGTTAGGTGTTACACCTTGTATTACCTCTCTCGAACAGATATAATATATGAAAGGTATGGAGCGTGTTAGGTGTTACACCTTATATTACCTCTCTCGAACAGATATAATATATGAAGAGTAGGGAGCGTGGGAGGTGTTACACCTTGTATTACTTCTCGTGAACAGATATAATATATGGAGAGCAGGGAGCCTGTTAGGTGTTACACCTTATATATCCTCTCGTGAACAGATATAATATATGGAGAGTAGGGAGCGTGTTGGGTGTTACACCTTATATAACCTCTCGTGAACAGATATAATATATAGAGAGTAGGGAGCGTGTTAGTTGTTACACCTTGTATTTACTCTCTTGAACAGATATAATATATGAATAGTAGGGAGCGTGTTGGCGGTTACACCTTATATAACCGCTCTTGAACAGATATAATATATGGAGAGTAGGGAGCGTGCTAGGTGTTCCACCTTGTATTACCTCTCGTGAACAGATATAATATATGAAAGGTATGGAGCGTGTTAGGTGTTACACCTTATATTACCTCTCTCGAACAGATATAATATATGAAGAGTAGGGAGCGTGACAAGTGTTAATTTAAACATATGTATTTTACATCGATTGCGAAACAAGTTATTGCAACTTAGATTAATCACTCTCGATGGCTTCCTGGGTAGAACCAGTACTAAGCAATGTGGATTAATTATCTTGCTCAAGGATAAATAACGTGGCCGCGGCGAGGATCGAACCCACGACCTCTCAATTCTGAGTTCGGCGCTCTACCACTGGACCACGCACTTTACTGTGAGAAGTGTTACACCTTATATTACCTCTCGTGAACAGATATAATATATGAAGAGTAGGGAACGTGGGAGGTGTTACACCTTATATTACCTCTCGTGAACAGATACATAAATAGAGAGTAGGGAGCGTGTTAGGTGTTACACCTACACCTTATATTACCTCTCGTGAACATATATAATATATGGAGAGTAGGGAGCGTGTTAGGTGTTACACCTTATATTACCTCTCGTGAACAGATATACTATATGGAGAGCAGGGAGCCTGTTAGGTGTTACACCTTATATAACCTCTCGTGAACAGATATAATATATGGAGAGTAGGGAGCGTGTTGGGTGTTACACCTTATATAACCTCTCGTGAACAGATATAATATATGAATAGTAGTTAGCGCGACAGGAGTTAAACCTTAGATACATATTCAATAAACCGAGTCTGTAGTTTTCTCTCTTGTTTTCCTCCGTGAGATCCCATTTTCAGAATTTATTTTTAATAAGTCGAACACGCTCATACAAATAAGTGTGTTGTAGTATTGTTTGGTTGATCATTTGGTCATAAATATGAAGAATATAATACAACTGGCAACATATTTTCTTAGGTAGTTTTAAAGATAAATACTCCATGGATTTTCCCTTGAACTAAATATTTATGTGGGCAATACCTCGAAAACTGTGACTGCAACACGCAGTTGTAACCAAATAGAGAGATGTGCACGTCATTATGGATAGCAAATCCGTGACATCCTTTTATTCCCAGAGATTGATGAATCCAGAAGTGCACAATGACATATTAAAATGTGAAATTAGTAAGGGAAAATAGTTTTGGCATAAAACTACAACGCATAGCATTAAACTGTCCGTAACAATTCAAGACTTTAGGCGAAAACATTTCCAATTATAGTATTGAAAAAGAAAAATATATCGTAAAACCAAATGATCGCCATTCCGCCAATGTAACGTGAATAATCGACTTCATGTCCTGAAAGTTTAAGAAAACTATAGCCTTGTCCACACATTGTATCAATAGAAATTGTAAACAAAATGGTCACCAATCTTATGTTTAACTATTAGGTGTTAATGATAAGAAAATAAATACTGCTGAAAGAGATCCTTTGAAAGCAAAGAACACAAACTGCACTCGTGTTTAATTTTAGTACATAAGATATATACACTACGTATATATCTTATAAAATAATTTGACGGAGGTGTTGATACATTTTATAGATCTATTAAATGTTTTTAGAACATATTTAAAAATATTCAGAATAGATTTCTGTAGGGAATGGTATGCTATACGAGTATACGATTTCAATAGAGGGTTACATTACATATTTATTTTTTCTAAAAGCAATCAAAACATTTATTTAAATAGGACATAAATCTTGAAGCAAACTAACACAATGGTACTGTAGGAAAATGTAATGGAAATTACCAGTGGCCAACCATCGGTTATAAGCGAGCTGATCGGTGGCAGTATAGCGAAAATGGTTTTCGTTGCCATCCGCGTAACCATCGACGTTGTCTGGATCGATACCATCGCAACCTTTAGCCTTGGCTTTGTCCATTCGTTTGGCCATAATAGTCTTCACGTTCTCGGACCTTTGAAAACAAAATATCTGATTGATGTGTTTTAATAAAATCGTTTGTCAAGAGCAGGAGTTGAACCCACAACTGCAGAGGTTAGAGATTTATACTATTGGGACAGTGCCTTTGTCCCGGAGGGACCTACATTTAAGCATTATGACTAAGACAGACTTTATGATTATTGAGTTCTGCTCAACCCGGGGCTAGAGGGCGTGAGCGGTAGCTAGCATATTTCACTACCACTCATGAACAGTCTCAATCAAACCGAGACTGCAATATTTCGTATGTGTCGTGCTCGGCCGTTTCCAAAGGTCCATTATCATACTCTTTTTTTGGCAAGGACAAGTAACGATTGACCCCTCCACAGTCAGTCACTACGCTTCATCGTTCTCTTATGCGATGACCTGACAACCTCGTGGAACCTCATGATTGCACATTCTAAAACCCTGAACGGGGAGGTTGGTGCATGAACTTTCGTCCCTTGGGTTATTTTTGGTCGTACCCTATATTGGTTTGGTTGTTCGGTACAATTCTTGATACCTCATGGGGTGTTTTTAATTATGAATATATATATATATTCGTTTTACAATAACAACATATACGTGTATCGTTTCCTAATTTCTCTGGATGTGTTTTTTATTGTTAGAGATTTTCATTTGATGGGATGTACCTTTATTTACACTGTATTGTCAATCTGAGCGCTAAAGACAGGATAATAGCGGGCTTGTGAACACTTAAAATCGATTTAAGTTAACCAGTGGGCCATATTGCCTACTTACCGATCAATGTCGGTAACCTTGTCTTCACCACTCTTTGTGTTGTGTATTGTCCTTTTCATTGTATAGCTAATTTGCTCTTTGTTTGTGGTGCTGTGCGGATCTAAAGTGTCATTGCATTTAGGTGCTATGATTTCTATAAGAGCATGTTTTATTTCCCTTACACAAAGTTTTTTCAAAGCAGTATTGTGTTTATCTATAGGCGATGCAAATATAAACATGCATTTATACATGATAAGACATTCAGATTGTCAAATGTCCCTTTCAGAACAATGGCATTTGTGACATAAAGTCACCAGACGTACATAAACGTTCGTGGACAAGTCTTGCACAATGAAAATGAAATATCAGATGTGTATAATGTTTTCCATGTATTATGTTTAATCACATGTTAATAGATGTGTAAAATTGTATGAAAATATTTAAGCAGATAGAAATGTAACATGCATTTCAAACAATCATATATATCGCCATCCACCCCAGGTTGTATTTAACGTACTGAGGACTTTTTCGAGTTTGTATGAAACATCAGTTTGTCTGGACCGGTGTTTTGCCAAAACTGACACACAGCTGGATAACCGCTCGATGTTTCAGCTTTTATTCAGACGATATATTTACTCGTGTGCGCGTATACACGATCACAGAAGGTTGATCGTCTTCCTTACGGAAATGATGACGTTACGTCAATAATATAATGTTTCCCGTGATTTTTACAGGGAAACGCTTTTTATATTACACATAGTTACATAACAAATAGTAAAGTGTATTGACATTGGGCGTTACCGGCGTAAGTATGTTTATATGGATACTAGTACGCAACTACGAGCGTTAAGTCAAAATTTCAAATCTCTCTGAATTTATGATAAATTAATATTTTACCAGAAATTACGGATGTGAAAGCAATATGTTAAGAAGAATGCAAATTAAATGCAAAATAAAAACATTTAGTTGTACAAAACATATTTTTATGAGGAAATATATACTGAAAGGTAAAAGAAACGCGACACGGGAATTTCCGCTATATATTGCATGTACAATATGCTGCTGCTAGTCAAATGGTACATGGCTACGTAAGATCTTTCCTTTCGGAAAAAATACTAAAACAACACGTAACACAGCAAATACGCGTTTGACTCAAGCATGTGAGCAAACTTAGGATGCAACATTTTGCAAACTCTTTACGTTAAATACAGTACTGAACTGGCTCTATTTTTTCAAAGAGGAACTTCAACATTTAGGAATTTCTTTTTACAACGTGTACTGTGATTAAAACGTCTACAACATTACAGTTTTGTCCTTTCTCTAACTAACTGCAACTTTCTTTTTACAAATTTCCTTGGAATATATATGGCATTAAGTGTGCAGTATAAACAATATATAGCGGAAATTCCTGTGTCGCGTTTCTTTTTCCTTTCAGTATACTTTGAAAGCCTCGGTTTAAAGTCTCACTGTTAAATTTAACAATGATCAATTACTAAACATGCTTGTCAGTAGTTCGTCAATTTATATATACATTCAGTAAATTAAGAAATAGAAATACCTGCTATTTATTCATAGAAACCGTAAGTATCTGATATACATATAAACCGTAAGTACCTGATATCTATCCACTTTTCATCCGGCCAGAAAGGCAGCGGATCGCCTTTGTCACTTGCATGGAACAGGTGGGCATCATCTCGGTTGTGATCGTACGTTCCCGCAGAAAAGTAGCAAATGACCTTGGCACCTTTTCTGCAAAGATAAAAATATAGTAAAGCACCTCGATTACGTATAACAAAATAGCACTCAGATACTGTGTTCTTGGGTTTCACACATTTTTACTTTTAAACAGACATAAGATATAGGTTTCTGGTATTGAGAAAATCTGCAGTTAAATGACGTTTTCGTGAAAGATAACTAATT
This sequence comes from Cyrtodaria siliqua, assembly GCA_037043455.1. NCBI lineage: Eukaryota > Metazoa > Mollusca > Bivalvia > Adapedonta > Hiatellidae > Cyrtodaria > Cyrtodaria siliqua. Next base: position 1,408 of record JAWPHD010015055.1, on the reverse strand, counting down.
TCTAAGCGACCTGCCATAATACCGCATACAATCGGTGACAGGTGGTTATGAACATTTTAAGGGTGGGGTGGGGTTGGGGATGGGGGATCGGGGTTGGGGTGGGGGAGAAGAGTGTAGGGCGAGATGGGTGATGAGGCGTGGTGTCTTTTAATAGAAATACTGGGTTTACATCGGTCACTATGCATCTTATAATTAGACGCCTAGTAGGAATCATTCTCTCCCAGAGGCCATTACATTTACCTCTGTCAACGTCTAAGAAAGTAGTCTGCGATCACATGATAATTTGTCGCATGACCATAGCTAAAATATAAAAATAGCAACAGAACTTCAACACCGTGACACCACCAACTATCGGCCGTTGATTGACACGTAAACAATCGAAAGAAACACGACTTATTATCTACATTTTGATATATAGTATATGTAAGTACTTTAATTTAAGTAGGTTGTTAAGATCTATGTAATATTGGAAAGTGCTGGTAAGCAAATCGTTGTATTGTTAGGCTATGGGGACGATTTTGTGATGCCTATTTTACAGTTTTGACGGCGGAGTCATATGCCAAAGTACAAACCTTTAATCTACCGGAATATAATCCTGAGCATAATGTACTGTATATTCAAAACATTCAAGCCGACATTTCTTTTCGTTGTAATATAAGCATTTCATATGAAGTTAATTCAGAAAAAACATAAGTGTCATCAAGAAATTTTACATTTCCAGCGTTTTTCATCGTTTGCCAAGATTCTGGGTATTTGGTGAGACGTTGACATTGATGTATGTGCATGCAAGGAACGACAACTCTGGGTAGAGACTGAAAAGGTATATGATGAAAATTTCTCCTGTGGAGATGAGTAATCGATTTGGGAGAAATTTGTGTTATTATGGAAACATCAGTTAATGCAATACAGATTTTGTTTACATAAAAAATACACAAAAATAAAAATTATTGTAGTAGTACATTATGAGATACGTATTTTAATAGTATAGTCACTTATAATTACAATAAGAAGGAAAGTAAATATAATTTATAAATAACATAATTATATCCCCCGAGAAAAAAATAGGGTAGGGCCTAAACTTCTGTTATTATGGAAACGGATACATCATAAGAGAAAGGTCGTTTCATGGACACGTCATTATTGGCTATACTTAATATTGTTCAGTACATCTTTTGTGTCTGTTTTCGTCATGTCATCATCGAAATCTTGAAAAGTTGTAAAGAAGGCAAATATATTCTATACTATAGTCTATATATGTATTATAACAAGGTTATTGTAAGCCAACCCGATATTCTGGTTCAGTGGTAGAGCGCCCGCTTCGAGACTCAAAGGTCCCGAGTTCAAATCTCGGTAAGGATGGATATCTTTATTATTTATTTTTTTTAACCATTCCGTTCTCAGACTGAAC
>JAWPHD010015054.1:0-57513 GCA_037043455.1 Cyrtodaria siliqua | reverse complement strand
TAATGCTAATTCACAGCTTTTTTTCCTGGAACAGAAGTTATAATTAGTACAACTGTAAGCCATGTATATGTACCATTTGTTATTGTCTTTGGTGCGACCCAGCCTGGGACTGAACCCACAACCTCCCGCATGCAGTGCTCCAGATAAGACGCGTATCTGTGTACGTTTTCACCAAAAACGCATTAAAAATAAAATGAATGCGTACAAAAACGCATTAAACATTCGCCGATAAATACTGAGAACCAAATTCCCACGTACTCACTTCTGAATCAAGAGCTTAGAAAAAATCAAGTGCGCCCGGTCATACTCGATAGATGCTTATTGAAGTTTGAGGTACTGAATGACAATCAAGTGCCTCTAGTAATTACTACATTGTAGCAGATGGTTGCAAAAAATACAAAAACACAACTTTTTGACAGCTGTTTTGATATAAATTAATGCCACTTAAAAAGACGGACAGCAATCGTGAACATATATATATATAAAAGAGAAAGAGGAAATATGCAATAATTGTACCCAAAGAGGGTATATTAAAATAGCCTCCGTTTGTCCGTCTGCTGCCCGTCTGTTACCACATCTCGATCCTCCTAAACTGTTGAATGGAATTCAACCAATATATGATATGCGTCAAATTCTCAGTTACTCTCGATAAGCCAAACATCGATAGATACAGGTAAAAACGACAACCATAGTTAGCTGTATCTCGCCATGGTCATGTTATTTATCCTTGAGCAGGATAATTAATCCACATTGCTTAGTACAGCTTTCACCCAGGAAGCCTGCAAATAATCTTCGAAATGTGGTATTACAGTATCAATAGATACAGATGTTTATTTTAGTGTTTCATGACCATATATATAAGAACCCTAGTGTGACCCAGCCTGGGACTGAACCCCCAACCTCCCGCATGAGAAGCAAACTCTCTATATAACGTGCAGAATACCTGTGGTCAAAACTCCCAATCAAAAAATATATATATAAAAAAAAAATAACCGGGAAATGTTTAAAGAAACTAATCCATCAAATAACGTGATTACAAAAACGTTTATCAAAAGTCCGTCCAAGTGTTCAGGTCATGATTAGTGCATAAAATCCAAGTCTACGAATGGCGAGACGATTTTTGATATGCGCCGTCCTCCGATGTGCATAAGCCTTTAACCTTTTTATGTGCGGTCTCTCCACGGAGATTATCTGCGCTATTCATAACGTTCACAGGACATCATCAAAATAATTTGACCAATCAGTGATCAATAAAATAAAAGACCTTCACATTCTGGTAGGGGGTAAACTCGGTGTTTATCGTTGGTGCTCAACTGACTTTAGCCCTTTATAAAACTAGTTTGTAGTGATAAGTATATTAAAAGCTTTGTTTTTTTGTGTACATCTATGTATCTTCTTTTGGTGTTTTCAGATTTTAAAACACCAATAAGGATACATTTAATTTAAATCATGGTCTACTATTTTCATTTTTCATTTGGAGATTGAGGATAAAGTCCGAGTAAACTCCTTTATTTTCACCTACTGAATATTTTTGACTTAGGAAGTTGACCGGATGTGAAAGTTATGAATACATAAACAGTCCATTTCAACACAGACCTAATAACAATATTAATATGTCTGTGATTTCAACTGATAGTATCATACACTGAATTTTATAAACTGTAGTGTACAACTTACCTAAAGTGAAGAATAGTCATTTGTTATCCATTTCACACTAAAATTTTAATCCAAAAAACATTTTGATATTAAAAAAATACATTATTTTTTAATCTAGGTACTATGCATTGTTTGAACGACAAAACACAGGTGTCAGTGTAGTGACGTCATACAAGAAACGTTACTACACACAGTCTGAAATTGCTAATTGTCCACATGATTTTTGGTCAAACGTCACGGGGGTGCATCTATAAATGTCCGTATGTAAAAAAATACCCCAGATGTCAAATAAATGAGACTAAGGTCATGATATACTAATTTATATGTGGCGACCGAAAGTATAGGTGTATTAACGTGTTCTTAAAATACAAATGACTGAATATGCGTAAAATGGATTATGAAATAATAACTCCTAATTAATTTGACGCTCCAGTTTTGAGGTTTAACCTGGTTGGTTATAGCAGTTTATAAATTGTATTGTATCTTATAATGGAGTTTGAATTCTCAAAGTATGTAAGTTATACATTTAGTTTGTCGTCCACAGGTTTAGAGACGGTGTTTAAATGTTATAGAATTTGCCTGTTCATGACTTTTTGAACAGAAAAAGTGGGGAAATATATACTTGTATAAATAAATACATATAGCTGCTTTTAGGGGAGGGGAATGGGTCGAATTTCAGTAAAACAAAACGTCGAAACGAGTGCCCTTTTAGATATGTTAACTAACCAGCAGACATTTTATTTCTCAGTCGAACCCACGTAGAACGCATAAACTTAGCCAACGAATCAGTTGAGTGTTCATTCACAAACTTGTTCTTTCAATGTTTACTTTCGTTGAAGTTTTTTTCTGAAAAAAACTTTTAGTTGTATCAAATGAATACATACACTAGTTATGAGAATTTTGTATCATGGGATTTCCCAATTTTCTGGTACCCAGTTGTATAGGTTGAATAGTAGTATATAGACTAGAAATTGTTGTTGTCCATGGGACAAAAACGTATGGCTCCCCCATTCGCCTGCCGTTCTCTATTGATCAGAGATCGTTTTGATATTTAATGTCCCTGTGACATGACCTTTGACTCTAAAAGCAAGCCGCCCACCCCATGAAAGTAAGGCAGGCATGGATAGACAGATAGATTTATGTATTGTATGATTTTATACCTATTCAGAAGGTAAGGAATGTTACACCATGATGACTGTAATATGTCGGAAGAACACCACTGGTAGCCGGATGAATGTTCTTGATATAGATATGGTCAATCAGTGTTTGACGCATTGTAGTAGGCGTTGTGATTATCTGATTGTAACCGTTTTCATTCATCTGGTTGATAAGACTACTGGTGGATGATTGCAAGAAATCAACATTAAAGTCTCCAAGTACAATGTTTCTTTGTGTAGGGGATTTCTTGATCAGGTCAGTTAACTTTGTTACAAAGTATTTAAGTGGTAAAAGGGGTGGTCTGTACACACTGTAAACTGATACGTTTGGAGATGTGAGTCTGACAGCTGCACACTCTATACCACATTCTACTGTAGGGATGATCTCGTAGTCGTAGTCTTGGTGGATAAACAGTGCTACTCCTCCTTTTTGTGTGGTCTGTAGATTTTCAGGAATATCTGGTATATTGTTGTAAGTTCGTGCCTGTAGATGCATGTTGTGATTTGAAAGAGGATTCCTAAATGCAGCTGTTTGATGTAGGCAGGTTTCCTGCACAGCAATAATGTCAGATTGCTGGGTGATGATGTTACTTGTAAAATCTTCCAAATGAGGTATTAAACCTCCTATGTTGTGACTTGTTACAATGGTACTGGTATTCTGGATGTGATCAGTAATGTCTGTATATGGCAGCCAGTGCGGTAGTGTCTGAGTTGAGGGCATAGACTGCAGTGCTCGTTGTATTGAAGTATCAGAGTAAATGGTATTTTCTTGAAAGTCATCCTTCAGAAGAAATAGACCATTAATTGATGTTGTTCTACTCAACGCCACGTAGGCCATACCAGGTTTGAATATGCGACTTAATGAAACGACTATTTGTTGTGTTGTCATCCCCTGAATTTTGTGGATGGTAACTGCCCATGCTAACAATGATTTCAGTTTGAGGTTTAATTATTGTTGAAGTGGGGTTTATATTTGCAGGTAGCACCTGTTTCTGTCTGGATTTAAGTCCAACTTCTTGATTGTCAAAATGTACACATATTGCTTCAGGTAGTCCTAATGGTTGTTTTCCAAGTACTATAGCAGTTACAGTACCTATAGTACCATTAGTTAGTCCGTCTTCAACAGCTATGTTTGTTGTGATCATCACTCTTGCACCAACACAGATTGTTAGGTATCTTGGTAAATTAGTGCTTTGTTTATCCAATGGATCTTTCCTTACATACGACTTTTGAGTTTGTCTATCAGTACATGTGTCAGCAGCAACAAGTAGGTGACGTTCATGGTTGGTAGGTAACTGATTCATCATGTATTCATTATGTATATCCAGCTGAGCGTGTGTTGCAGCAACATGTAGTGCTTACCTTGGATACTGCGGATCATCCTTTGAAACTACTCTACTTTGAAGCAAGGCTTTATCTTCTTCAAGAATTGGCTTTGTTTTGTCTCGCATTCTAAGTCTGTTTAACATATTGATGAACTGTAAATCTCCTTTCTGTCTTATGATCTCAGACAATTCCCATTTGTGAAACAGGTTGTTCCATAGGTCAGTCAATGAGGATTTATTTGATAGCAGTGTTGTGGATGCTACAGGTGGGATTTGGAAGAAGTCACCTACTGCTAACACTGATACATTTCCAAAGGAAGCTGAGGATGTAGATGGTTGTTTTACTTGTTGCAACCTACTGTGAACTAACTCCAGAAGTGAGGCAGGTACCATGGATATCTCGTCAATTATGAGTAACTGGAGATCTTGCAGGTGGCATCTTAGAGTATTTGCTGCGTCTTCACCTAGAGATTTATGCATGGCTTTGTTGACAGATAATGCTGAGTGGATGGTCTTTCCGCCTATGTTAAATGCTGCAGTGCCTGTGTATGCCACCAGCAGGGCTACTGGGCAGTCAGGGTTACCACTCTTACGTGAGATGATCCTGTCAACTTCATAGTAGACACACTTGATAAGGTGGGACTTTCCGGTCCCAGCTCCCCCTGTCAAAAATATATGGAAAGGAGGGGTTGTTTGTCCATTTTCTTTTTTCAATGCCCAGTCTCTGATGAAGTAGAACAACTGCTTTTGTTGTTTGTTTAAAGTTCGTAATCTTTTATGATGCTCATGTTCAGAAGATTTAACAGTCTTACTGATGTGTGTAGCTGTTTTACTGATGTGTGTAGATATTTCACTGAATGGAACCTGGTGGTTGTCTTGTGGGAGAAGATCAGGAATTTCCTCATCAGGTATTTCTACACAGTCTTCATTGAACTCTCTCAGAAACTGCATTTCTTCTTCTTGTTCTGCTCGTTGTGTTTCCTGATTTGGTGCAACCATGGCCCATGCATCCTCAGTCGACAGTCCTTGCTGTATAAGGTGCCAAGCATCATCAATGTCATCAGCAAGTTGCTCATATTTGCACATGTTTGGCAGAACAATATGTGATTTTGCATGGAAGACTTCCTCATAGTTCTGATCAGGTGTAAAAGTAAGGTTTCTGTGTGGACAGTATAACTTTAGTAAAGTGAAGTAGTATTTCTGAGTGTTTTTTTCTTTGTTGAATCTTGTGTACCTGATTACTGATTCCTTTTGTCTTTTAGTAATGGTACCAAGGTTGTTAGATAGTGAGTATACAACAGTATTTTTTGTAGCATCCTGTTGCTGTTGTTCACTTTCTTCTTCCTCACTACTGCCACTTCGACTGGTAATCTTATATTGACTAGCAAGTCAGATGTTCTCGAATGGTGAAATAGCAGGTCTTGCCATATATCGTTCTATGATGCCAGTCATCCTGATGTCACAGTCTTCATCAGATGTCTTAAGCTGGTGTAGTGGTTTTGTAATCCTACGAGAGAAGGATATAAATAGTTAGTGAGTACAGTGTAGATGTAATGAAATTATCAATATTTTATGTTTCAGAATGGATAAATTTGTGACATGGAAAGTACAGAAATTCTCCTGTTTAACTAGACTAATTTTGCCACGGTATACCAAGTAGTGAAGATTTCATTGATAGTGAGGAGTTTTATTACCTGACAGAATCTGGATCTGTTGGGATAAATGTAACTGTCCGTGAACACTGCTTTAGATTTATACTGCAACTTCTGTAAATTGCCTCCATGATGCTGATTTCTCGTGCATTGAGGTAAACATTACCCAGGGTCCTCAACTGTTGTATCGGCTGTAAGTTTCCTTGGAGAGCTTCCTTCTGACACCTTTTTAGGAGATCTCCTAGTTCACGCTCAGATTTTGTAATGTAGCTGACTATGTACATGATGCAACTGTAAGGATCAAGTACAGGTTGGATGTCCATGTTTCCATTCCAGGCTATGAGCAAATCTTCGTTGTATGGATTTACCCAGCAATCAGATAGGTCACGTTGAAATATGACCGTATTTTTTTTGGTTATCGCACAATGAGCCAATTCATAATTTTCTTGTGTGATTTTGACTTTATTGAATACTTCTTCAGCCGTATTAAGTCCGAGTGTTTCAGCTTTATCAGCTACATGCCAGACAATGTTCAGGAGAGTGTGTGCATCATTATGGTAGGGTTCTAACAGAACATCAGGCGGTGGTGGAGTGGGAACAGCAATAAATGTCCTGGCTGATGGTGGTCTTGGGAAGTTGAACCTACAGTGACGTCCCCCTTTTTTACATGAGGGCGAGTGACTTTTTGAGTGCATCTGCACACTCGTAACGATTTCATGAAGAACTGGGTTCTCATCATTGTTTGGAATTGCACATGTGATGTGTTGGTCTATGAAGTTGAGAAAGTCAATGTTGTTCGCATTTTCTTGATTAAATTTAGGAGCATCTTCACACCAAAAGAGACAATGTATGTGTGGCCAACCTCTACTCTGAAATTCTGTACGTAAGAAATAGTCAATGACCTTGCCTATTGGCTTTGCTGCAGATAGAATTACCTTGGAAATAAAATTCTGAACACGATTTTCAAATATTCTCCAGGCAGTAACTGGGTTAGAATTTATTAGGAGAGTGTATGTGGACCAGTCCATGTCCTCAGGTACTGACTTTCCTTGTTGCTTACAAATAGTCTCTACAATTTCTGGCCATCGCCTGTCAGCTGCTGAAAAACTACAAAACCATGAAGGGGTACCTAATTGTCTCAGCATAGCAAACAAATCCCTGAGTGTCTTTTCCCAGTAAGCTGGAGAACCTCTTGTATTTGTTAAGAACTGATATCCTTGATTGGATTTCAGTATATTTTGTCTCTGAGATGGATCTTTCAGTAAAGAGGCTGTCACTGTATTCTCTGTAGGAGATGCTTTCCTCATTGCAATGGACACTGAACTGTTGATTTGTTTTAATTCAGAAACATACTGGCTGTAAAATATATATTGTGGGTCAGACGCGAAGCGTGAATCAGCACTGAATAGTCTTGTGTTCACATATCTTCCAAATCCTAGGTTTGTATTTCTATCTTCCAGGTATCCATTTTTTCCCATTGGAAATAGGTATGGGAATGCTTTAGTCTCAATGTCAAAAACACTTCCAGGCTTGTTCCCTTCAGCAGGGGCAATACTGAACAAGACATCTTGTTGACAGCCTACAGTAATATGAGCAGTGAGATCCTCTGGTTGTAAACACGACACCATTGGTGTTGATGTATTGTGAATATCGTCCTCTTGCGTTGCTGAAAAAAACAATTTTTTAGTATCAGGTGGGAATATGTTGTTTATATTTGTATAAAACTTGTAGAGTGACCAATCATTTTGATAATGAACAGAAAGTAATTATATTTTAAGTACAGAGTTGCAGAGGAAAAAATTGATCAATTTTGGAATTTCGCTATATCACTGTGGAGGGGGAGGGAACATTTGAAATGTTTAATGTTTGGAATTGTGTACATACACCTGGAAAAAATTGAAATTCCACATTGAAAGGATAATGTAGCTTACCATTTGTATTTTGCAGAGTTTGTGCAACTAATGTAGTGGTGCGTGTGGTGCTGACAGTATCACTATTACAGGTATCCATGGCAACAGCATCATGAGGAGTATCTGCCTGTGCTGTGTCTACTGTATTTTCTGGAACAGTGGGAAAGTTTTTCAATGCTGCGACTAATGGGGAATGTACACAAAATAGTTTTGTTATTTAGTATATAGTATAGTCCGCGCAAATCAATGTAAGTGGGTGTGGCCAGATAAAGGCCATTGGATTGAAGTTATAAGATAGAAAAAGCCATTTGTTTACGATCGTGAGTAATGTATAATCTACAAAATATTTAAGTCACGATCATGAGCGCATTACCCTATCTACCTAAAACTTAAATTCAGTGGTCTGTATCGTAGCTACACCCACTCAGGTCACTTTGCCTGGACTGTATTTGTATTCTGTTTTTAAGACCTTCTGTAAATTAAACGGGTATTAACATTTTAAATTTGTAGTAAATGTTAAAATATACAATTAGTACTTCATATGAATAGTGTGAAGTTATTAACAATATGTAGATATGATGTATGTGCTTGTGAGCTTACCGTTTCTGTGTGGCAGAGTTTGTGTAACGGATGTTGTATCTGTGCTGCCTGTGGTGTTTACAGCATTAGCATCATTCGTATGAAAGACAACAGCATCATGAGATGTATCAGCGTCACATGTGCCTGATCTGTCACCTCCAACAACTAGACCATCATATTCTGCATCAGTGAGTACAGTCATATCCAGGGCAATATCTGTAATTCATAGCATGTATGTGATAAGAAGTACAAAAAGTCATAGGTATTTGGAATAGCAGTTAATGGGCGAAAATGTATAATAGCAAACTGATAGTTAGATTCTTACTTACACTTCTCAAAACTGCTAACTACACCGCTCACGTTTTGGGTTATATATATCGATGGGTTGAATGTTTTTCAATAAAATAAAAAGGAAATACCAATTCAATCATTTTTACATCATTTCATTTTATTTTTTTCATGGGCAATGCTAGAACTAAACCACAATAAGCAATTACAAACGACCCATGTAAACACTAAAGTCACACTTTTCCCATATCTACATGTAGATATGGGAAAAGTGTGACTTTAGTGTTTACATGGGTCGTTTGTAATTGCTTATTGTGGTTTAGTTCATGTAGATATGGGAAAAGTGTGACTTTAGTGTTTACATGGGTCGTTTGTAATTGCTTATTGTGGTTTAGTTCTAGCATTGCCCATGAAAAAAATAAAATGAAATGATGTAAAAATGATTGAATTGGTATTTCCTTTTTATTTTATTGAAAAACATTCAACCCATCGATATATATAACCCAAAACGTGAGCGGTGTAGTTAGCAGTTTTGAGAAGTGTACTTACTAGAATGTAATCTGAAATCATGTAGGTTTTGTTTTGACAGATGCTGGTTGAAATATTAAGGCATACAAGTTTGATGGTCTTCGTGGTCTAATGTATTTAAGTGGTATTAAATGTTATTATTAGTATACCTGTGAAATGTGGACTGTTTTCCTTGAGATAGATCAGAGCTGACTTAAGTTTTGGTAGAGACACCTGCTGATAGAGATGGTGGCCTTTGTATTCCATTTTTCGTTTCAGTTTCACTTTAACTATGGTGTTGTCTTCTAGTGTTCTTGGTAATATCTGTGTTACTGTAGCAAGATTTGATGGCACACATACTACTGGGCCATGTATGCCTTTTTGTTGGCCCTTTGGTAAGGCCATGATTTTCATGAATGGAATGACAGGAGATACAAGATGTCTTTCTATTTGATTAAGTGATTTTAGACACTCTGGTTGTGGTGGTAAGTGAAGGTTATTAGCTGAGGCTTGCTTAGGCACAACATTCTGAGTCAAATTCCTAGCACATGTCAGACATATCCACTTTGCACAGTTCATACAATCTTGTTGACACTCTAGTAATGGTTCATGAAGTTTGTTGAGGTTGATGCACTGGTGAATTAATTAAAATTATTGTATTTCAATATGTGAAGTTGCTTCACCTGTTTCTTGAACACGAGTCTGTAACAAACTACACATATATAACATGGTGCCTGCTTGCATTCATCATGAAATGACTTTATCATAATTTGAGATTGACACTGTTGTTCTTGTTGTACTTTTTTTCTCTTTTGTTTGTAATCTATGTCTAATCACTTTTCCTTATTTCGCACTTCCGGGTCCTGCCTTTTTCGTTTGCTATAGTTCTTTTGTGACTGCTTCTCCTTATTTCGCACTTCCGGGTACTGCCTTTTTTGTTTGATGTAGTCCTTTTGTGAATGCTTCTCCTTATTTCGCAATTCCGGGTCCTGCCTTTTTTGTTTGATGTAGTCCTTTTGTGAATGCTTCTCCTTATTTCGCAATTCCGGGTCCTGCCTTTTTTGTTTGATGTAGTCCTTTTGTGACTGCTTCTCCTTATTTCGCACTTCCGGGTTCTGCCTTTTTCGTTTGTTGTAGTCCTTTTTTGACTGGTTTTCCTTAATTCGTACGTCCGGGTCCTGCCTTTTTCGTTTGCTATAGTCCTGTTGTGACTGCTTGTCCTTATTTTGCACTTCTGGGTACTGCCTTTTTTGTTTGATGTAGTCCTTTTGTGACTGCTTCTCCTTATTCCGCACTTCCGGGTCCTGCCTTTTTCGTTTGATGTAGTTCTTTTTTGACTGCTTGTCCTTATTTCGCACTTCCGGGTCCTGCCTTTTTCGTTTGATGTAGTCGTTTTGTGTCTGCTTTTCCTTATTTCGCATTTCAGGGTCCTGCCTTTTTCGTTTCATATAGTCCTTTTGTGACTGCTTTTCCTTATTTCGCATTTGAGGGTCCTGCCTTTTTCGTTTCATATAGTCCTTTTTTGACTGCTTTTCCTTATTTCGCACTTCTGGGTTTTGCCAAATTCTGGCTTTGTATTCTTTGTTTTTTTGTTTTTCTTTTTCATACTCTTTTGGATTTTGTCTAGATTTTGGTTTGTGTACACTAGCATTCATTATTGAGACTGACGGCAGATTCTCAGACATCAGCTCAAGATGTGTTTGACCGTGCTGATTGTGTGTGATTAGTCTACATTCAGGAAATGGCTGTATATTTGCGTTTTGTATACAGATATACAGATGATGTCTCATTACGTTCATGTCAATATGTCTTAAACCAGGGTCAGTGTTTCGAAGTAACATTTCTGCATTTGCTATAGAAAAGAAACCACAGAGATTGGTAGTTCCTTGTGACTGTGGTACTGTGTAGTGAACATTGTTCAGATCCACATTTTGATATATTAGTTTCAATTGATACTCAACTGACATCAGGTGTTGTAAGTTATACAAACTGTCATACAGATACACATGTCCATTCTTCTGTGCTGACACAATGTAATGACTGTTGACAAAGTGGATGTGTACAGCATGAATCTCTTTCTGTAATTTGATTTCTGGTCTTTGTTCTCTAGACATTTCCTAGGCAACCAGAAATGATGGTGGTAGCATTCCATGTGAACAGTTAAACTGTGCCTTAAGAATTTGGGTGATGAAATCCATCATTTGTATAGACAGTTCTCCATTCATAACATCATCTGCCTGTAACCCTTGGAATGACTCATCATGGAGGTACAGCGGGGCAGTGGACTGAAATTGTGAAATTAATTTCTGTACATAATTACATTATGACACCTTTTATACAAGTTACAGAAAAAGAACCGTTAAGAAGCAGAAACATTTCCAAATAAGGAAAATCAACTGAATGCTAATGGTATGCACACCTACGCTATACACCCTAGGTCCAACCATTCTGTAGTTATTGATCGGATATCGTTTGTGACACAGATACGTACGCAGAGAAACAGATAGACAGACAGACAGAAAGCATACAATCAATATGGCTCCCCTACCACACTTTGTGTGGGGGAGCCATAATTATTATGTATTTTGAAGTTGAACAAGTTGAACACCAATTTAACAAAGTTGTTTCTATATATGAAAAACATCTTACCTTATTTGATAGTGGATGTGCAAGAGCTTGTTGTACAGTCTGGGAGGAGGACGACGTATCAAAGGGGCTGGAAACATGTTCTGTATACTTCTGGTCATTGCGCTGCAATAAGTTGTCATACAATATCAGTTTGGTATTCAGAATCAGTATGTGTATGAGATCAACATGATTAAATAATAGTTTGTCTGATATATATATGAAAAAGTATCCCTAATAGAGTCTAGTTATGAAAATATTGTCATCAAATTTATATTGATGGAAGAAACAGAATAGTATAAGAATAATTATATACCATGTGCTGTTTTCGAAGTATGTGTATGAGATCAACATGATTAAATAATAGTTTGTCTGATATATATATGAAAAAGTATCGCTAGTAGAGTCTAGTTATGAAAATATTGTCATGAAATTTATATTGATGGAAGAAACAGAATAGCATAAGAATAATTATATACCATATGCTGTTTTCGAAGTCTGTCATCAGCCCTCAATTGCGTCAGTGAGTGTTTTTTGGTCTTCGGCATTATTCCATATCAATTACTGGTATACTGTATCAAGTACTGTGACCTAAAAAAAAAATTTTTTATTAATACAAACATTTATAATCCAAAATAAGGTGTCGCTAATGCAGAAGTGAACACGAAACCCCAAAATGCCAAAAATGTTTGTTTTTATTGATCTTCCTTGCCGGTTCGATCATCAAACGTTTTTTTCATTACAAGTACATAATAAAATAATTCTTGAAATGCAAGAATGTATTATTTTTACTTACTTTAATGCATCATCCACAATAAAACTTAAAGTAAAATAAGAAAAGAAGATATTTTTTTAATTTTTGGTTTTTAGTTACTTCTGTCTATAACGACACCTCAGATGACTATCTGGGAGATCAATTTTAACAAAAGAATGTCATCCAACCATGTGAATTAAAACAATTATAAAAGTAACAAAATTGAAAACAGTATGTCGCAATGTCCGATTCAGTATTTTTGTACAAAAACAAAACAATGTCATACAACTATTTGAATTAAAAAGAAAATAATCTTGGACAATTGAAAGAAAACATGAGTCACCTTAGCAATTATTATCAATACAACTACAAACATTTATAATCCAAAATAAGGTGTCGCTACAGACAGAAGTGAACACGAAATCCCAAAATGCCAAAAATGTTTGTTTTTATTGATCTTCCTTGCCGGTTCGATCATCAAACGTTTTTTCATTACAAGTACATAATAAAATAATTCTTGAAATGCAAGAATGTATTATTTTTACTTACTTTAATGTATCATCCACAATAAAACTTAAAGTAAAGTAAGAAAAGAAGATATTTTTTTAATTTTTGGTTTTTTTAGTTACTTCTGTCTATAACGACACCTCAGATGACTATCTGGGAGATCAATTTTAACAAAAGAATGTCATCCAACCATGTGAATTAAAACAATTATAAAAGTAACAAAATTGAAAACAGTATGTCACAATGTCAGATTCAGTATTTTTGTACAAAAACAAAACAATGTCATACAACTATTTGAATTAAAAAGAAAATAATCTTGGACAATTGAAAGAAAACATCAGTCACCTTAGCAATTATTATCAATACAACTAATAAGTAGTAAAACAGAGCAATAAAAGAAATCATATATTCAACATCACAAACATCAGTCACACTAGCAATTGTGTCGCATTCAGTAGTTTTGAACTGAAAAGAAAATAAGTTGGTGTACATGAAAGAAAATCACTGACATCAGCGACACTATCAATTATGCCTATTAGAAATGTAATAAAATTAATAACACTGTGTCACAATGTCGCAATCAGTAATTATCTTCATTCACTTGTCTGCATTATCCATGACAACTTTCTTCTCTTCTATGTGATCTTGTTCCTGACTCCCTAACTCTGAGTGCTGAGACACATTGATCTCCAGTTCTCCTAACATACTGGCATGCAGGGGTTCCTGAGTTGCTGACTCTGATTGCTGAGACATACTGGTGTCCAGTGACATACTGGCATCCACAAGCTCCGTGTCTTCTCCCTCACACCATGTCTTCAATGACTGAAGTTCGTCCACTGCAGTTTTCTTGTCGGCTTCTAGTTCCAGTATTCTTTTCTCCAGACGGACAATTTGCTCCTGCTTCTTGTAGAGATCTTGGTGCAGGTGTTGGTTTTTCTGCCGTAGTTGGTTACTCTCTGTTGATAATGTTGTAAATGTTTGTTGGCATTTCATAGATGCCTTATCCATCTCATCTGTTATCCTGATGACTTCAATATTTGCATCTTCCACACTTAATTTCTTCTGTTGGAGCCTAGCAAATAGACCAGATAGTTGGAAAGAACACCTCTTTATGTCATTTGTAGTCTCCATTTTCTACTGAAATAAGATAACATGAATGTGTGTGATAAGGAAAGCATTAATAAAAAAAAATTAAACACAAGTCATATAAGTAAGCAAGCAGCAGCAGTTCCGCACAATCACCACCTAAATATGAACATGCATTATACAGTAACTACAAGCATAATGACACAGTCACTATCAACATACTCTCGTGTTCTGCTTTAGCCTATGCCAACCTAATGAACAGTGCAGAAATAATATTAGTAAGCAATGGCTTCTGTCATCATGAATCCAATAAGTTGTGCTAAAAGCTTGCTTAATTAGTCCAAAAAAGAAATGAGAAAGAACTATCACCAAAGCAATCTATACTATTTAACACTGATGCATGGTTTAGGGTGAGATTACAAATACATACAGTTTGAGTATATATGATTGGATGGAGTTTGGTTACAGGTGTTGTGATTGGATGCATGATGTCCGGCACCACGACTGGGACGTAGCCATCTTATCCAAGCTCAGTTTAAATGCCATGAGATAATTATGGGCAGGACTCTGACCTTACCAGGTTTAATAACATTATGGAACAAAAATTCCTGTCTTTACTCATCGACAAACAACTGAAGATAAAAGTCATCAGTTCAATTTATAATATCTATATAATTTTAAGTCTGCCTCAAGTTTAATCTGAACTTGGATGGTGCCATTTGGATGAAAATGTACATCTAACTACACAAATCAATCTAAACACATGCTTGGGCAATTAGGTTAATATAGAATAACATTACAAGGCTAGGAAAAAGTAACAACACAAGGAAACTATGAAATAATAATAACATTTACTAAATACTTACAATGTTTTAACAGCAGTAACAGCAGTCCCCTCTACTTGTCATGACCAACCGTCGTTCCAAGTTTGAGGACTCTAGGTCCAACCGTTCTCTAGTTATTGATCGGACATCGTATTAATAGTCAAGGTCACCACGACCTTGACCTTTGACCTAGTGACCCCTCTACCTGTCATGACCAACCATCCTTCCAAGTTTGAGGACCCTAGGTCCAACCATTCTGTAGTTATTGATCGGACATCGTTTTGATAGTCAATGTCACCGCAACATTGACCTTTGACCTAGTGACCCCAAAATCAATAGAGGTCATCTACTTGTCATGACCAACCATCCTTCCAAGTTTGAGGATCCTAGGTCCAACCATTCTTTAGTTATTGATCGGACATCGTTTGTGACACAGACAGACCTACAGACAGAGAAACAGACAGACAGACAGACAGAAAGCACAAAATCAATATGGCTCCCCTACCACACTTTGTGTGGGGGAGCCATAATAATCAGAAAGAGAACCAGGAAGTTTCACGGAAGCTTAACATCAATCGTGAAAACTCGGCGAATCCCGTCATTTCTCCGGGATCAAGCTCTACCCAAAGTTGTCGTACCTTGTATACACATACATGTTTTGTCTTGCTATTATAGTATCATTAAAGGGAATGTAGCGACACAGCCAAACAAGCTCTATTATTGAGAGTTCTGAAAATCTTGGGAAAAGGTGAAAGAATTATCAAAATCGGATGATAAACAAAAAAGATATAACCATTTAAAGGTTGTTCTAAAACGAATATTGGAGCCGCCATTTTTAGAACTATGACGTCATAGTTCCATATTGCCATATATGGAATATTGATAAATATCATTTAAAACGAAGAAAATCACTGCAAATGAATGCATTTGTTTTTAATGGTCATATAAAGCATTATTGCCATTAAGTATTACATATTTTTCAAATAGTTGCTGTCATTTTTTCCCTATATCAGAAAATGTTCATATTTATAAATATTCCATATATGGTCATTTAGAACCGTGATGTCATAGCTCTCAAAATGGCAGCTTCCATGTCCGTTTCAACAGGAACTTCAAATGATCATATCTTCTTTGTTTATCATCCGATTTTGATAATTCTTTCACCCTTATTCAAGTTTTTCAGAACTTTCAATAATAAAGATGTTTGGCTGTGTCGCTACATTCCCTTTGTTGTCATTTTGTTTATAACTATTATGATCATTTACCAATTCTTCATATTCTAACCATGATATTTCACCAATTCCTCACATTCTAATCATGAAACAACATTTTATTTAGTGTACACCTCTCGTCATCCGTAAGAATCGACACTTTCTTACTTACAAATTGAGCTCCCAGTGGGATTCGAACCAGCAGCGGTGAGAGGCGAGATCTAAAGGTTATATATAGTATATATAGATGTGACAACACGCTGGGGCTTATGTCCTTAATAACTGTAAAATTGCAACGTTGACTTTTACCGCGCGTTTTTTTTTTTGCAGACGACTAGCTGGTAGTCTGAGTTTGAGCCTTGGTTGAATCAGTGAAGTAATAAGTTATTACTTCACTGGTTGAATGCCTACACTGTTATCATTGTTGGAACGCATGGCTGATTTCATTCCGTTCTCACTTCATAGAGTGAACGTAATGCAATCAGATGCAATCAGCTTTGGGTTCCGATGATGCACTACACTAGACATTATGTAATTAACCTGTCATTAGCCGACAGTAGACAAACAGCAGTAGCTATTGTGTTCATTAAAACGCGTGACAAGCAACATTCACTTGCACCCCACCCCTCTCCATGCCTTGAGCTGCCTTCCCCACCCCAACCTACGTCCACGCAATATCTGAAACGTCTCTACACCACTGTATCTATGGGTGCGGCCTTGAATGTGCACCCAATCCTGTTCTGTTATCCACTAGTAGTAGTAAGTTGTTAGGGATGTTAGGCTGCTGGTAATGGTAACAGCGGGCGCCTTTTATACTGTACAGTATAGCTGTTAGCGCTAGTATTAGACTTTGTTAGCGCTGGCAGCAGCGGCGGTAACACCATTCCGAGAAAGAAAGTGTGTTTCACGAGCGTATAAAAAATCCGAACGTCGCACCGTGAACTATTTAGTAGGAGAGTCGAAAGCGTACCGACTTTCAAAGGGGATGCCATTAAATGGAAGCAGTGAGGTGAGGTAAGGACTGAGGTGAGGACATGCCTACATTTTAGTCACGCACCCAGTATGACTAAAAACGACGATAAGGACTGAGGGTAGGCACCTAGTATTACTCCAAACAGCGATAAGGACTGAGGGTAGGCACCCATTATGACTATAAACATCGATAAGGACTGAGGGTAAGCACCCAGTATGACTACAAACGACGATAAGGACTGAGGGTAGGCACCCATTATGACTATAAACATCGATAAGGACTGAGGTTAGGCACCCAGTATGACTAAAAACGACGATAAGGACTGAGGGTAGGCACCCAGTAGGACTCCAAACGACGATAAGGACTGAGGGTAGGCACCCAGTAGTACTCCAAACAGCGATAAGGACTGAGGGTAGGCACCCATTATGACTATAAACATCGATAAGGACTGAGGGTAGGCACCCAGTCTGACTACAAACGACGATAAGGACTGAGGGTAGGCACCCATTATGACTATAAACATCGATAAGGACTGAGGGTATGCACACTGTATGACTACAAACATCGATAGGGACTGAGGGTAGGCACCCAGTAGGACTTCAAACAGCGATAAGGACTGAGGGTAGGCACCCATTATGACTATAAACATCGATAAGGACTGAGGGTAGGCACCCAGTATGACTAAAAACGACGATAAGGACTGAGGGTAGGCACCCAGTATGACTACAAACGACGATAAGGACTGAGGGTAGGACTCAAAACAGCGATAAGGACTGAGGGTAGGCACCCATTATGACTATAAACATCGATAAGGACTGAGGGTAAGCACCCAGTATGACTACAAACGACGATAAGGACTGAGGGTAGGCACCCATTATGACTATAAACATCGATAAGGACTGAGGTTAGGCAACCATTATGACTAAAAACGACAATAAGGACTGAGGGTAGGCACCCAGTAGGACTCCAAACGACGATAAGGACTGAGGGTAGGCACCCAGTAGTACTCCAAACAGCGATAAGGACTGAGGGTAGGCACCCATTATGACTATAAACATCGATAAGGACTGAGGGTAGGCACCCAGTCTGACTACAAACGACGATAAGGACTGAGGGTAGGCACCCATTATGACTATAAACATCGATAAGGACTGAGGGTATGCACACTGTATGACTGCAAACATCGATAGGGACTGAGGGTAGGCACCCAGTAGGACTTCAAACAGCGATAAGGACTGAGGGTAGGCACCCATTATGACTATAAACATCGATAAGGACTGAGGGTAGGCACCCAGTATGACTACAAACGACGATAAGGACTGAGGGTAGGCACCCAGTATGACTACAAACGACGATAAGGACTGAGGGTAGGACTCAAAACAGCGATAAGGACTGAGGATAGGCACCCATTATGACTATAAACATCGATAAAGACTGAGGGTAAGCACCCAGTATGACTAAAAACGACGATAAGGACTGAGGGTAGGCACCCAGTAAGACTCCAAACGACGATAAGGACTGAGGGTAGGCACCCAGTATGACTCGAAACAGCGATAAGGACTGAGGGTAGGCACCCATTATGACTATAATCATCGATAAGGACTGAGGATAGGCACCCAGTATGACTACAAATGACGATAAGGACTGAGGGTAGGCACCCATTATGACTATAAACATCGATAAGGTCTGAGGGTATGCACCCTGTATGACTACAAACATCGACAAGGACTGAGGGTAGGCACCCAGTAGGACTCCTATCAGCGATAAGGACTTAGGGTAGGCACCCACTATGACTATAAAAATCGATAAAGACTGAGGGTAGGCACCCAGTCTGACTACAAACGACGATAAGGACTGAGGGTAGGCACCCATTATGACTATAAACATCGATAAGGACTGAGGGTAAGCACCCAGTATGACTACAAACGACGATAAGGACTGAGGGTAGGCACCCATTATGACTATAAACATCGATAAGGACTGAGGGTAAGCACCCAGTATGACTACAAACGACGATAAGGACTTAGGGTAGGCACCCATTATGACTATAAACATCGATAAGGACTGAGGTTAGGCACCCAGTATGACTAAAAACGACGATAAGGACTGAGGGTAGGCACCCAGTAGGACTCCAAACGACGATAAGGACTGAGGGTAGGCACCCAGTAGTACTCCAAACAGCGATAAGGACTGAGGGTAGGCACCCATTATTACTATAAATATCGATAAGGACTGAGGGTAGGCACCCAGTATGACTACAAACGACGATAAGGACTGAGGGTAGGCACCCATTATGACTATAAACATCGATAAGGGCTGAGGGTAGGCACCCAGTATGACTAAAAACGACGATAAGGACTGAGGGTAGGCACCCAGTAAGACTCCAAACGACGATAAGGACTGAGGGTAGGCACCCAGTATGACTCGAAACAGCGATAAGGACTGAGGGTAGGCACCCATTATGACTATAATCATCGATAAGGACTGAGGATAGGCACCCAGTATGACTACAAACGACGATAAGGACTGAGGGTAGGCACCCTGTATGACTACAAACATCGACAAGGACTGAGGGTAGGCACCCAGTAGGACTCCAAACAGCGATAAGGACTTAGGGTAGGCACCCATTATGACTATAAACATCGATAAGGACTGAGGGTAGGCACCCAGTCTGACTACAAACGACGATAAGGACTGAGGGTAGGCACCCATTATGACTATAAACATCGATAAGGACTGAAGGTATGCACACTGTATGACTACAAACATCGATAGGGACTGAGGGTAGGCACCCAGTAGGACTTCAAACAGCGATAAGGACTGAGGGTAGGCACCCATTATGACTATAAACATCGATAAGGACTGAGGGTAGGCACCCAGTATGACTACAAACGACGATAAGGACTGAGGGTAGGCACCCAGTATGACTACAAACGACGATAAGGACTGAGGGTAGGACTCAAAACAGCGATAAGGACTGAGGATAGGCACCCATTATGACTATAAACATCGATAAGGACTGAGGGTAAGCACCCAGTATGACTAAAAACGACGATAAGGACTGAGGGTAGGCACCCAGTAAGACTCCAAACGACGATAAGGACTGAGGGTAGGCACCCAGTATGACTCAAATCAGCGATAAGGACTGAGGGTAGGCACCCATAATGACTATAATCATCGATAAGGACTGAGGATAGGCACCCAGTATGACTACAAACGACGATAAGGACTGAGGGTAGGCACCCATTATGACTATAAACATTGATAAGGACTGAGGGTATGCACCCTGTATGACTACAAACATCGACAAGGACTGAGGGTAGGCACCCAGTAGGACTCCAAACAGCGATAAGGACTTAGGGTAGGCACCCATTATGACTATAAACATCGATAAAGACTGAGGGTAGGCACCCAGTCTGACTACAAACGACGATAAGGACTGAGGGTAGGCACCCATTATGACTATAAACATCGATAAGGACTGAGGGTAAGCACCCAGTATGACTACAAACGACGATAAGGACTGAGGGTAGGCACCCATTATGACTATAAACATCGATAAGGACTGAGGTTAGGCACCCAGTATGACTAAAAACGACGATAAGGACTGAGGGTAGGCACCCAGTAGTACTCCAAACAGCGATAAGGACTGAGGGTAGGCACCCCTTATGACTATAAATATCGATAAGGACTGAGGGTAGGCACCCAGTATGACTACAAACGACGATAAAGACTGAGGGTAGGCACCCATTATGACTATAAACATCGTTAAGGGCTGAGGGTAGGCACCCAGTATGACTAAAATCGACGATAAGGACTGAGGATAGGCACCCAGTAAGACTCCAAACGACGATAAGGACTGAGGGTAGGCACCCAGTATGACTCCAAACAGCGATAAGGACTGAGGGTAGGCACCCATTATGACTATAATCATCGATAAGGACTGAGGATAGGCACCCAGTATGACTACAAACGACGATAAGGACTGAGGGTAGGCACCCATTATGACTATAAACATCGATAAGGACTGAGGGTATGCACCCTGTATGTCTACAAACATAGACAAGGAATGAGGGTAGACACCCAGTAGGACTCCAAACAGCGATAAGGACTTAGGGTAGGCACCCATTATGACTATAAACATTGATAAGGACTGAGGGTAGGCACCCAGTCTGACTACAAACGACGATAAGGACTGAGGGTAGGCACCCGTTATGACTATAAACATCGATAAGGACTGAGGGTGTGCACACTGTATGACTACAAACATCGATAGGGACTGAGGGTAGGCACCCAGTATGACTACAAACAGCGATAAGGACTGAGGGTAGGCACCCAATATGACTCCAAACAGCGATAAGGACTGAGGGAATGCACCCAGTAGGACTTCAAACAGCGATAAGGACTGAGGGTAGGCACCCATTATGACTATAAACATCGATAAGGACTGAGGGTAGGCACCCAGTATGACTACAAAAGACGATAAGGACTGAGGGTAGGCACCCAGTATGACTACAAACGACGATAAGGACTGAGGGTAGGACTCAAAACAGCGATAAGGACTGAGGATAGGCACCCATTATGACTCTAAACATCGATAAGGACTGAGGGTAGGCACACAGTATGACTACAAACGACTATAAGGACTGAGGGTAGGCACCCATTATGACTATAAACATCGATAAGGACTGAGGGTAGGCACCCAGTATGGCTACAAACGACGATAAGGACTGAAGCTAGGCACCCAGAACGACTACAAATGACGATAAGGACTGAGGGTAGGCACCCAATATGCCCAGTATGACTCCAAACAAATATAAGGACTGAGGGTAGGCGCCCAGTATGACTACAAGCCACGATAAGGACTGAGGGTAGGCACCTAGAATGACTACCAGATCGTCCACGCGTGTGTATCTTACGTGACACCGGTACAACGATAGGTTTATTAGAATTAATGGACGATAATGGGCATTATTCATTCAAAATAATTATAATCCACATTAATACCTAACAATTATGAACATAATCTGCTTCAAAATCTGGAAATATACTAGCCAATATTCATAAAACGTAAGGAGTGAGGCGAGGGGCGTGACTAAAATGTAGGCGTGTCCTCACCTCAGTCCTTACCTCGCCTTAAGGTATGAAAGCACCAATTATTTTCCCCATAGACACCAATGTTAAAGTGTCACATATTAATGATGTGCTGCAAATTCAACTCAAGTATGGATAATGCAGCAGTGTAATGTTCATATAGAAAACTATTTTTCCACTTGAAAAATCACCAGAAAACGTGGGGTCACAAGACATGTAAGAAAGTTCTTGTTTGTTTACTAAACAGGTCAAGGGTACAGCTGTTTTTATTGATCGACTGTTTTCATTGCTCACAAAGTGTAAGCATAGAGTCGAAATTTCGAAAATGTTCATCAGTGATCCAGTAAAACCTATTAATACGCTTCTTATACATAAAACCACAAAATCGAATAGAAATGGGCAGTTTTCCCCTACTTATAATGCCCATTGTCATCGAAAAAGGAGGGATTACTTTTTATTATAGGAACTACACCTCGGAGGTTTACATGTAATTGGTGGTGGTAAACCTTAATGGCATCCCCACTATCTCCGAAGCTTGCCGGAAATCCACGAGTAGTTACGAGTGGGGGACTACCAATCGGAACTGCGTGTGTGTGTGTATTTCTAAGGATTATAGTCCCTCCACCTACGACAGGCGTCCTACCCGACGATTATAGGCACAATGTCTGGACTTTTATCTGTGTGTTGTTGTGTGATGTGATGATATGTCTACTTGAAGCAGCGAACTCAATGGTTTCTTTATAGTGATGCCACACTTGAATACCACGCCGTAGTAGACATGATACCCCCACCCACCCAGTCACATTATTCTGACACTGGTCAATCAGTCGTAGCACTACCCATTATTTGCTCGTCAGGCAAGGGTTACAAGTGACTACTCCATTTTTAAAGTCTTTGGTATGACGCGGTCAGGGGACTCGAACCCACGACCTCCCGAATGCAAGGCAGACGCTATAACCACAACACCACAATGCTTCGGTACCGGAACTGCCTCGTCAGATTCCACTATTACCGAGTACGGAAATTAGCGAAGAGTTCCGAATCATGGTAACCGGTCTTCCAAAAAGTATCAATGACCTACATACGGAACGGGAAACCAGTAGCTACTTCCGGAGATCGATATGGTAATTTCGTTCTCGCCCTCGATCGATACTTGTATCATCTCTCGTGTTTGGCACTTAGAATTATGGGGGGAAAAGTAGTCTGGTCAGATGATTTGCATATATATAGCTAGGGACCAAAACTCAGGTTTTAGGACCCAATCTAGATACCCGGACAAAAGCATCAAACTTGCCTCAAATGTGTGTTTTATATTTCTGTGTATTTTTAAAAGGGTCCCCAAAGGTTCGTGAATCCCTAAATGTAGTAGGATTATATGCACACCGAATTACCGCACCGCGGATGAAGTCCTGAAAAATCAGGAGGGCACCTGCCGAATATCAGTGATGAATTTGGAAAAATCGAAATGACATCAGTATGATGGTAATTTGTCTTCGGGCCTCCTCGGCGATGTCCGTTGTTATAGGTTTACCACCACCAATTACTTGTAAACCTCCGAGGTGTATCGAATGTAGTTCCTATAATAAAAAGTAATCCCTCCTTTTTCGATGGAAACGGGCATTATAAGTAGGGGAAAACTGCCCATTTCTATTCGATTTTGTGGTTATATGTATAAGAAGCGTATTAATAGGTTTTACTGGATCACTGATGAACATTTTCGAAAGTTCGACTCTATGCTTACACTTTGTGGGCAATGAAAACAGTCGATCAATAAAAACAGCTGTACCCTTGACCTGTTTAGTAAACAAACAAGAACTTTCTTACATGTCTTGTGACCCAACGTTTTCTGGTGATTTTTCAAGTGGAAAAATAGTTTTCTATATGAACATTACACTGCTGCATTATCCATACTTGAGTTGAATTTGCAGCAAATCATTAATATGTGACACTTTAACATTGGTGTCTCTGGGGAAAATAATTAGTGCTTTCATACCTGTAAAGGACATTCCCAGCATCTCGCTATCACCGAAGAATGACGGAATGGCCGCTTATGTACGATCAATGCCATCGGAACTATTCGTTAATTTCCGCAATCGGTGAGGATAAATCATTACTGACTGTCTCGCCAGTGACCAATAATCTAAATAGGACAATTTCAATCGACTTTGGAGTTTAATAAGCACTATTGACGTTACTGTTCAGATCTTGCGTGAGTATCAGGTGTCATAGAATCAGACTAATATATTCAATATGTACTATTTAATTATGACGTTACACGTTTGAGGCCGTGGCCTAAAGGTTAGAGCGCTCGACTTCTATGCAGAAATCTGAGTTCAAATCCCTTAGTTTTTTATTTGTTTCTCTCTTCTCTTCACTGCAATAAGTAATTATAAACTATTTGATGGACTTATGCAAAATCTAATAATGCATGCAATGTTTTACTTTTTGAATCCAGTATTTAATTGTGAAGATGCACTGATATTGAGACTTAGATATTCAATTGTTATGCCATGACATGTGGCGGGAAATTGGACCACGTGACAAGTGCATCATTCTGCTCCCCATATGTGCGGCAATTTGCACATACAGCTATTATAAGATGCAAAACATCCCACAAAACACGCCTTCTAGTCTTCAACTATTGGCTTTTTATAACTTAAAATTTACAGAGAAAAAGCTCTAGAACGAAGCTTTTTGAAAAGCTAAAACTTGTATTAAAGTATATATTTGGAAAACGCAACAAATGCTTCGAAACTATCAGTTATTATATGGAACGAACTGTAGGGGACCGAACGAACAGTTTGGGGCCGAAACGTCTCGATTTCAACTACACATATTTTGGGATTGATTTTGTTAGAAAGTATAAATTGTCTGTCATAGCATTAAATATAAAGAAATATCAAAATCACTCACAAATCTGCAATATCACAGGAACTGGTCACTTTTAATTTTTGCCTTCTATTATTATAATTGTCTATATACACAATTATAATAATAGAAGGCAAAAATTAAAAGTGACCAGTTCCTGTGTGCAATAATGTCATCAATACAACATTATAAAGAAGAGCACTATTTTGCGGAGAGCGACCATAGTTAAACTATAGTTAGTGATCGAAGTCCCTCTACACTCAACAAAATTCCTAATCGGTCATCTCAATACATTGCAATTAAAAAAAAGAATAAATTCAATTTCGTGAATTTATTAATCGCATAAGAAAGAGGAATTCATTACAAATCAACAAACAAAATAAAGAGTTGACATCTTCCGCAAGAATGAATAAGGCGACCCGGTAATTCAAAAGTCACAAAAGTCACAAAATCATGTTAATTGACGTCTGTTGTATGTTAATAATGTGTGTGCCCTCCACCGGCAGCAATCATGGCTCGACAACGACTCTTCATTGATACAATGTATCTGTGAAGATACTGCTGACAGATATTTCTCCAAACGCGGTTGACGTCACACTCCAATTCCCATAGATTCAGCTGCTGAGGATTGGCCCGTACCTTTCGTTTTAATAAGTCCCAGACATGCTCGATTGGGTTTAGGTCAGGACTTTTAGCAGGAAAAGGGATGACTCGTATGTTATTGGCCTGTAACATTGCCAATGTTGCTCTGGCGACATGACACGGAGCGTTGTCTTGGACGAGTTGCATGCCACGGTATGCAGCAATGTGTGGTATAAGAACAGGTTGAATGATGTCCGTCTGATATCGTCGTGCATTCATGTTGCCTTGTATGGACACGATCAGTGTTTTGGTGTGCATCGAAATGCCCGCCCATATCATAATGGATCCTCCCCCGAACTGGTCCGCCTCAAGAACACAATTGACGCTGTTTCTCTCACCACGTCGGCGATAAATGCATTTGCGGCCGTCGGCACAACGCAATGTAATCCTTGTCTCGTCGACGAAAAGAGCATTCGTCCAGTTGGCCCTGGTGAACCGTAAATATCGCCTAGCCCTAGCTAAGCGAGCTTGGCGGTGTCTTCTCGTTAAGATAGGACCGAGGTCGACGGCATCGAATTCCGACGTCACGTAACCGGTTTCGCACGGTTTGAGTTGATACATGACGTCCATGAGTCCCCCTCGTATGCCTAGATGTCGTTGTAGATGGTAGAAAACGATCACGGAGATGTGATACGATCATGTATCTGTCCTGCCGTTGTGTTGTCACCCTCTGTTTGAACCGTCGGGGTCGATCAGCCACACTTCCGGTTTGGTTGAATTTCGCCCAAAGAGCTTGGATGGCGGATTGCCGCCGACTAAAGATTCTTGGCACCTGAAATAAAGTTAAAAACGGAAATAGCCACCAAAATAATAGCTACAAATAAATGATATCGATATTCTTTTGAAATTTCAAAAAATAAAACTCACCGGTCGTAAAGGTGTTCCGGCCTGTAACATTTCGATAGCTCGGCCGCGTTGCTCTTGTGTCATTCTCGCCATGGTATGTGTATTTTAAGTAGGAAAATCATCAGCAATGACAAAAGTGTACATGAACACGTGCATATTGGTGTCCATGCCCTGCACGTGCAAAATGTGCTATATTGGTCAACACGCCTAACACGGTTAATTTGACCGCGATCCGGCCAGAAAAAAATCAATAATTATCTGCAGTACCTATTCAAATATCGATATGTGAAATTTCGTGTGAATACATGCATTATTATAAAAATAGTAATACAATATAAACTGACCGATTAGGAATTTTGTTGAGTGTAGTCTATAGCAATATTATCGTGTAATATCAGATCACGGTTTGGAGTTCAATTGTTAACAATAATTTTACACCAATCAGATGGCTAAGAATTTCATGAATTACTATCCTAATATTAAAATCTTTTTAAACCAATCGATTAATGTACAGTAGGAACGCCAGCCCTATGGCGTATGAATATTTATCAAACAAGGTCACGTGATAAAATCGATAACAAAATGACATTATCGGGAAAATTGTCACTGGTCAGATTTCTTCACCTCTTATTTATAAACTGTGATTATAACAAAACACCATCACAGATCGTTGTTAAAGTAATAATATTCACAAACTACATTGGTCGAACAGAATTGGTGTACACTTCGTGTAATTCCCATTAATAGTTAAAGGTATTTTTCAAAGGGATGAATTTAGGTTGTTTTAAGGTTTAAATTGCCAAAAATGCGCTTTTAAATCAAAATCGATTTATTTTGTCATTTTAGAAGCGAGAATAAAAACAAATGCATGTACGCGTAGATAAATCTTTCCTCTGTCGATATGCAAATTTTTAATGAAATCGGAGACAAGTACTTTTTTTCCCCCAAAATTAACTAACATGACCCACGGACTCAAAGACGGCATAATGCATATACATTTACAGACGCGACCGGGTACACAATAAATGAAATAATTCCATTATTTCAATACATATATTTCAAATGTATGTATCCATGCATTCCAGATTAAATTTCTGATCTATACATGCTTTTGGTTTATGCCGGAGTGCTCAGAATAGGTTTTAACAAACAAAATTGTAACGGTACGTCGGGAAAGGAAATGAGGATTGTGAACATATATGTTGCAGTGCTAATTTTCTGAATCCGAAAAAAATGCAAAAAAATTAAGTTTTAACAGCGAGAATGAATTTTTTTTCACGAAAGTGTTCATTGACATGTCTACTATTAAAACCCAAAATTTAAAGTCAATCAGAAAAAAGTACTTTTTTTCCCCCAAAATTAACAAAGTACACCGTGTTCGCTAAAATATGAACAATCGCCTTTCGAAGTTAATGTACACGCGGGATATAAAACCATGAAATTGTGAAATCCTTTTTAAGAGATATATTGATTTCAACAATGTTCTGTATTTAATAAATAATTAGAGTAGAATGTTCACCGTTTTTCTCAAGGACACCATTACGGTAGTATCCCTGCAGCCCCGCCCCTCATTCCACCCCCACCACCCTCCATACCGTATTGATTAGGCTGCTAATGCGCAGTTTTAATCAAATTTGATTTATTTCATCATTTTAGAAGCGAGAGAAAAAAACAAAAGCATGTACGCGTAAATACATCTTTCCTCTGTAGATATGTAAAATATAAAAAAAATCGGAGGCAAGTACTTTTTACCCCCGAAAATTAACAAAGTACACCGTAATCGTTTAAATACGCCGAATCGACGTTCCAAATCGATCTTCGCACGGAATAAAATTGTGGAATTATGATTCATTTATAAAGATAAATCGATTTCAGCATTGTTCAGTAGTTGTTATATTATTGATGTAGTATGTTAACAGTATTTATGAGAGCAACATTACGGTAGTATCCCTCCAACCCCGTGGGTTTCCCCACTCCAACCCGTACACACAATACGTTGTGTATTGCTGAGAATGCGCCTTTTATTCAAATCGATTTATTTCGTCATTTTAGAAGCGATCATAATAACAAAATCATATAGATACATCTCTCCTCTGTATATATGTAGAATTTCAATAAACGGAGACAAGTACTAATTAAGTAACACGACCGTCCGACCCAAAGACGGCAACATTCATATTCATTAAGGAAAGACGACCGGCTACAGAAACAATTAAATAATTTCGTTATGTAAACACATATATTTAAAATGTATGTGTTCATGTATTTTACACTAATTTTTTTATCTATACATGCTTTGGGTTTATGTCAGAGTGGCCAATTTATTTTAACAAACAATGTTGCAACGGTATATCGGAAAATGAAATCATGATGGCGGCAACATACGTTGCAGAGTTAATTTTCGAAATCAGAAAAAGCGATCAACTAATATAAGTTTAACAGGCAAAAAGAAGTATATTCTTTTAACTGTTCGTTTAAAACTGAGGGGGCGACTCGAGTTTTAAAGAAAGCAAGATTGGCATGTGTCCCTTTAATCAAGTAAATAAATGACTGACGAGTAACATACATGCTACTGTCGGTAACAAACATGATTATGTGTAGACTCGAAGATTTCATAACATAAACGTGGACATGACATTGTGTCAATGGAGCACTTGCCAGATTTGTGGTGTTGTGAAACACTGTACGCGTGAATCCAAAAAGTGCGGGTCGTTTATATTTATAGGGCATATATAGTTATATATATATATATATTTATATATATTATTCTTTTATATTTATATGGTCCCAGAACGCAGTCATACTCACTACTATATTGAAAGTAAATACTGAATATACATGTGCGGTGCGTTACGATTTGTAGTATTTGAAAACAGACATATTAAACATTTCCCTGAACATATATACTATATTCATAGAAGTATTATTTCCTGGAAAAAAAATACATGTTTGTTTTCAGCAGTTGAAATCTACTATATTCTGCGAATATTGCTATTTTGAAAATTTGAATACGTCTGTTTTCATCAAATAGCATGTTTTGTTTGTTTTAATATATATATTTTTTAATTTATGATTTAAAAAAAAAATGGATGATCGGAATATGTCTTACACACTGTTGAAACCTGTAATTTAACAACAAGTGGTTTGGTTCACAGGCGACAGTATCGGTGAACAAAACCACTTGCTTTACTGGATTCAACATTGTGCAAGAAAATATTCATATATTATACCATTAATATTATAACATGTGTGTTGTAACATATGCTTATCCTTGGATAGTGGATGTCTGCAGGGAACTTGACCTTTTACCTAAAAATCAAACGATCATCCTCTTTCCACTGTCCAACAATGAAGTTTCATGAAATTTGCTTTAGGTAAGAGGAATAACTGTGTGGGCAATACTTTTCATTTTCCGGTCATGGTAACGGACCTTTCAACTACTGACTTCAAAATAAACAGGGATTATCATTTCACCAAAGGCATTTAAAGTATGAAGTTTTATGAAATTAGCTTCAGAGAAAGTAATAAAGAGTTTGTACAAAGTTTCGTCAAAATCCAACAAGGAGCGCAGACAAGATTTGTGACAGACGAACGGATAGGCCAAATCTAATTTGTCTCACCTACCACTTTGTGGTGGAAGACATAATTATAAAGACAATATTTTAGTTCATATGTATACTTTATTAAGCAAATAATTGAGCGAACATAAACTTCAGCATTGACCCTGGCCAGTGGTGTACATGGAGTCTTCTTCCACATGACGTGCAGACTGAAAGAAAAGAAAGACATAGAATTTAATATAAGTCGAGCAGAGTATTCAATTTGAATCAGGTGTTGCGAGAGGGATCTAGGGCATATTTTGGGGAATGGGACAGTTTAAAATTTAATTATTGTTTAACGCCTCATCAACACGTTGTTTAGGTTATTTCGAACCGCCCGAAAGAGAGGAGGAAAGATACATAGGCATCCAGGAACCCTGCCCTACGCTTACTACCGATTAGATACCTATGGTTCTTTAACGTGCTTGGAGGGAGGACAGACTCCGATACACAGGACCACCCGGTTTACGTTCCCATCAGACGAACGAGGCTAGCAGGACACATGACATCGAAGTAACCCAGTGGCGCCAGTAAGAATTGAATCCGTGTTCACTGAATTCAAAGCCGATATGCTATAAACGTCCCTTGACCAAAACTGAGTAAATGGCACATCAAGTAAAGGGTCAATACATATTATATTGTGTATCATACGAGTATATGATTGAACTGACATGATTATAGAACCATTTTAATGTATGTTTCACCCAACAGTACAGCAAGAATCTATTATAAGGAAAGTTAAATCTGACAGAGGGTGCAATGTTCTATAAGCCATTTTTACTAGAAGGGGAATAAAATACAAGTATGGCCAAAAATCTAAAATTGTTAAATTTTACACGTTTTGTTCATAGGATATTTTACTTTAATGACTTAGTAAGGTCATTTTACATGGGGAGAAAACATTAATATACAACTATTTATTTTCTCTCTCAAAACCTGGTGATGCCGCTAGTTTTAGAAATAAAACATGATTAAATAGGGCAGTTGAGAAGACACTTTTGTAGATGTGTGGTCTGTTCTGATGTGAAAATGTGTAAAACAGACACAATATTGGAAATTTGCTCTGTGTCCCTTTAATAAATTGAGGACCCATCACATAGACCAATTAGATGATGTTAAAGGGACACACGGCAATCTTGAAGTATTTATCAAGCTTTAACATTAGCATCTCCATTTGTTAACCTGGTAACATGTTAAATTTAAACCTGCTTGCATTAAAAGTTAAATAAATTATTATAGGTGCACTATTATCAACAGTAAGTAATGTGTAAAACAATTTCTTCTGAACTATTCTAATAAATAATATTAATGATGCACAAACTATGCAGAAAAAAATTAACCGAACTCCAGAAGTTTTAAAAAAATAAAGACTGCCTAGTGTCCCTTTAACACAACTTGTTTTCGCATGTATCCAGTACATGTAGTTTACACGAGCTCATATGACAATCACGCTGCACTATCACTGAAATATATTTACTCTAACTTTGAACAGCACCGTGCAAGCATAACACAAGCTCCATTTAAAGAACTACACAAGTGCAAACAATTTTTAAAAAGGCTCTTACCTCCATATGATCCAATGGCATTTAATACGGCTTGACATTCTGAAGTCGTCAGTATCAATTCACTTAGAGCTGCTCAAGGGCACGATTCACATTTGAGACCTCTCTGAAAACAACATCAATCCAATGTCAATGATCAAACAGACATAGTTTATCCTTTGTTATACATAATGTAACATATTTAAAAAAGAAAAGATAAAATAACTAAATTGAATAAAGCATGAATACTACTTGTGCTCAATAACACTGTTAATGTAATAAAAACATCTCTCATCATTCATTATACATGTAAAATATAATGTAGCCCAACTGGAGATCCATTAAAAACATTGTTCCACTTTCACAGCATATTTCCAGCCCATGGAATAGTCATTTCTTTTGAGACACACTGGATGCAAGCGTAGTAGCTACACCGCCTTAAAGGCTTTTAAGTGAAATTTACTTTCTCGAAATTGCGTTGTTTTTTTCGCAACAGAATGTAAATAAATGTAAATTCAAAATCACTTCCTTGCCTCAAAACTTTACTGTACATAAATATGAATCTGACCGATTTCAGTCAAATGTCTATGGCAGATTACATTGTTTCAATGGTAGTTGTATCGGGTTATGTATTCACGAATGTGCGAGAAAATGGGGATAACGCTAACGATATAGAGACAACGCTAACTATTTACATTCATGCATCTGAGGGGTGGGGGTGGAGGGGGTTTCTAGTTTTCTTACCCCCTCCTTGTTTTCGGTATGCAAGCTCCATCTACCCCCACACCCCCATCTACCGTACTTGGGTGGGGGCGGGGGGCGGGGGACATTGATAGCATTTCTACTAGCAATTGTTTTATTCCACGAAACGTTCTACAGTTTACAGTACATCAAGTTACTGGAAAGATCGGAGTACACGAAAAACACTTATAGTGATTATGAACTTTCTATTATACACTATACACTACTTTTTTAGGCACTGTATTTGGCCAATGTCTAAATATGCACGATCTAAAAGGGGTGTGTACTGTTTATTAACAAACACATTTTAATGACAAAACAAATACCTTGATCATGGACCTCCAGCAGCAGACAATAATCCCAAATCCAACTTGCAACAACATGTCAATTTCACGTGTAAAGTTATGTCACGGTGACCTGTCAGTCACCAACACTGCATCGTGTTGACACATAATGGGACGTTATTTCGTCCGGTAAGGTATTAGTTTTTACATAATCTACGGTATGAAACACTGTACGCGTGTTGTTAGACTCCATAGGTACCCGTAGTGCTCGCTGACGTAGCGCGCCCAATTTCGGGTGTAAAAAAATGGCGTCTGTTTTAGTTGAAAATTCGTAAAATAGTCCGTAAAATACAAAGAAATAGTCCATGTTCGCGGAGTTAAAATGCGAACAGAACTGATATGTTATAGGTCCGTGGCGTTCCTACTGGTAATGGCCTTTGGTAGAGATTGTTAGGATAGTAATTCATGAAATTCTGAGCCATCTGATTGGTTTAAAAAGTAGAATGACCTAAATATAGACTATCGGATCAACATTCAAATACAAATACAAATATTTTATTGTCTATATATATATATAACATGTACAATTATAAACAGGATTGGTTTGTTCAACAAATAAATGACGGCACAATACCTATTAAGTTTCATATAATGCAAAAGTTGGAGAAGAACACAAAAACAAACATATAATTATTAAACAGGTGAAAATAGAGAGAGTAAGATTATACACTCTTGTAAATATGTTACCTGTTTTAAAGAACAGTACAATCTAGTGTCTAGAGAGGTTATTTAAACTCTTTTGAGGTAGAGGTTCTCGGAAGGCATTTATTTCTGATATTCATAAGTTCATAGCAAAACTGAGCGGATGTTGTTGCTATCTTTTCTGGTGGGTTGATTATTATGAAGAGATTAGTGGCATCGTCGAGAGTATTCCATTCTGATATGGATTCAGATATGTTTTTGTAAAACATAACTCGTCTAGAGCTAAGAGACGGACATGCAGTTAAACAATGAAGTTCGTCTTCTACAGCATTAGAGCATAGTTTACAGATTCTTTCCTGTCGTGGTATTTTATTGTATCTCCCAGTTTCAATTTCTAGCCTATGGGCCGATATTCTTAGTTTAGTTAAAGCTTGGCGAAAATTTTCGTTTTTAACCGTTACTAAGTAGCGTGCGATTTCGTAGTTTCTGTCAATGTGTTTATAGTAGATGAGCTTTTCAGAGATTGAGAGTTTTGTTTTATATATATCTAAATAGTGTTTTTGTAGACGCGATTTGATTTTATTGCATTCCGATTTTGCTAATTTGTTTTCTCGTGTTCTAATTTGGTGTTCTAGAGTAATTTTATTTTTGTCCATTATTATTTTTGCATACGTGTGCCAAGAGACATTGGTTTTGTTGTCCATGATAACTTTGCTACACTTAACGGCATCTCTTAGAATTGTTCTGTTATTTGGCAAATGTTCGAGGTAATCCCAGTATTTAATAACATGGGTATTAATGTCTACTGTTAGGGGGAATCGCCAAGTTCTGCCCGACATGCGATATTAGTACTGTTCCTTTTAACGCATAAATTGGTTTTACAGAACTTGCTATGTAATTTGTCAAACATGTCGTTTTCTGACAATTCATATGCTTTTTTATCATCATTTTTGATAATTCGATTTAATATATCAGCTCCCCATATTTCGCAGTTATACAAGACAATAGATTTGATGAGTGTGTCGAACAGTTTGTTGTAAAGTTGTGGGGGAGGCGAACTCAATGAGAATGTTCTTTGCAATTTATACAGTGCCTTTGTAGCTTTTTGACATAAATCTTTTTTAGCAGCTGTGAAGTTTCAGTAGAGTTGAGTATACATCCTAGGTATTTATATTCTGTACATGCCTCAAGCTTTTGATTACCTAAGTAGAAAGAAGGTTCAGTGGCTGGACGTCTTCCTTTTTGGATTATCATTATATTAGATTTATCAATATTAACTGTTAACTGCCATTTTTGGCAGTATTCAGAAACAATGTCTAGAGATTTCTGAAGACCAGATGGCGTTTCTGACATTAAAAGTAAATCATCAGCCCATAAAAGATGTGAAATAGATTCAGAACAAAGTTTTATAGGATCGCACAGTTCTTTTGGGAATGTAATATCATTAAGGAATATATTAAATAATGTTGGGCTTAGATTATCACCCTGTTTAACACCTATTTCAGATTTAAAAGTAGATGTTATGCCATTCTTTATTTTTAAAGCGGTCTGTGTATTCACATACATTTGTTTGATTGAGATGTAGAATTTTCCTCCTATACCGTGTCTAAGAAGTTTTAAAAGCAGACCGTCTCTCCAAACACGATCAAACGCTTTGCTAAAGTCTATAAAACATAGATATAGTTTTCTGTTCATTTGGCATAGCTATTTGTTGATAGCGGTTTTGAGAATAAATAAATTATCAGTTGTTCTGCGACTTTTTCTGAACCCAGACTGGTTGTCTTTGATTATTTCGCAACTTTCAAGATAATTAGTCGTGTGTTTAGAATGGAAGAATAAAGCTTTCCGAGGCAGCTTGATATTGATATCCCTCGGTAATTATTAGGTTTTAGTTTTGATCCTTTTTTGTGAAGGGCCGTTATGTATGCCGTTGACCAGCTACTCGGGTATATACCAGAAGTAAGGATCAAGTTAAATAGTTTACCTAACGGTGTAACTAATATATCAACTCCAAATTTGAACATTTCATTTCTGATGAGATCCAAGCCACTAGCCGCTATTTATAGCTGAAATTATTTCTGTTACCTCAATAGGATAATCTAGAGGTGTTTTCATATCCTTGTTGTTTTCTAAACGTTCTAGTTCGCTTTGAAGTTCCTGTGATTGGGAATTCAAACTGTATTCAGGTGGCAGTTTTCCAAGATCTTCGAAATGTTCCATCAATTTATCAGTGATTGATGTTGGAATTTTGTTTTGGTTTTTGTCTGACTCTATAAGTTCTGATATAAGCTTCCAGTATGTTTTAGGATTTTCATCATGAAGTGTTTCTAATTTCTGGAAAATTATGTTTTTCTTGTCACGGTTTTGTTGCTTGGAGAGTTTCTTGATCTTTTTATTTTTTTGTGACTTGGATTTTACCTCGTATATACGGGTTGTCCGGATATTTAGTTATAAGATATGTGAGATTATTAAATTGTTTACGTGCTTTAGTATATTCAGTTAAGTTGGTGTCATTGCGTTTTCTTTTGCTTTTCCTCGATAATTTATTAGAAGTTGGTCTAGCGGGACATGCGCGTTGTGCAGCGCTAATTACGATTTTGTTGAATGATCCTACTAGAGAGTCAATATTACCCTGACTTGAATCAGTATCTATGTGTAGAAATTCATTTATTTTGTCATATGTCTCTTTTGATGATAAAACGTTTTGAATGCATATATGAACTTGATATTGTATCAGTAAATCAATTAATAAAACTCTAAACAAAGAAAGATATGACTCATGAAGTCCATACTGACGACCATGGTACTTGATGTATTGTTAAATTACGCTTATATGGTCTGCAAGTATATATTTTTTCTCCAATCCACAGACATTAGGGCACACCTTTGACATGAGGGTTAGTTTATTGCAACTGCCAAGATATAGATCTTATACATATATCATCTAGTGAAAACATTCCAGATATCATATATTTAATATAAACAATATGAAAATAGTTTATTTAACACTATTACTATGTGATCAATGATTACATCAAATGTATTTATTTTATAAGGGCTTCTAGAAGTATCAAACATTTTTAAAATGTTTAAATTTCAATCGGAGGCTCTAGTATGTTTTACAAAAGATGGTTTACAGGAGGAATAACTTTTATCAATGACATTTTAGACAAAAATGGAAATCTTTATTCATACATAGAATTGAATGAACACTATAATATACAGTCCAATTTTCTTGAATATGAAGGTATTATAACTGCTGTCAGGAATTATTTGGCAAACCTGAATATTGTGCATCTAGCCTGTAACAGCCAAACCCTATTCGTCCACTAATCCTATCCTTAATTCTACAAAATGAGAAAGGCTGTCGAAACATATATGACATCATGATTAGAAATAATATCCCAAAACATTAAGTAAATGGAAAAATGAAGTAGTTGGTGTTCCAAACTTTGAATTTGAAAGATTATATGCCTTACCTTATAAAATAACAAAAGATCCTAAGTTACCTTGGTTCAATTTAGAATCAACCATAGGATACTTGGAACAAATTACCTTTTATCTAAAAATGAATATTATTAATAACGATATTTGCAGCTTTTGCAAAAATACACCTGAAACTATCCAACATCTGTTTTGGAACTGTGGGACAGTAAAAGAATTCTGATCAAAACTTCAAACTTATCTTACAGAAAAATGCAATACAGCATTCGTAACTTTAACAGAAACAGATATTTTTATTTGGAAATAGTAAATTTAATACTGTTTTGAGCAAAATCATCATGCAAGCAAAACTTTACATTTATCGAAACAAGATGCAACTTCAAATTCCACAGCTTAACCTTTTTAAAACGTATATAATATCTTTGTACAAAGTTGAGAAACTAATCGCATATAAAAACTTAAAAATGAATAAGTTTGAAACCATGTGGAGTCAATACCTTGCTATCTGTGGAACTGGAGTATAGAGATCATTTCCTTAGTTGATTTTTCCAGTATCAAACTGTAGCAAATAAACTTAATGTTTTCATTCTGGGACATGCAAAGCTTAGCTTACTAATTAGAAATAACATACCCTTGCTTATATCGTGATCTTCCTTAATCAACCTTCTTGTTGTTTTTTATAGAAAAAATAATAATTTTGGAAGTTATGTATATTAATCCTTTAAAACTATCCTAAAACATTGTCCTTTGATAATGGATTTATATACAGATTTATTACACAGTATGGGTTATTGTTTTTTTCTCTTTCCAAAAACAAATATGAGAAAAAATCAGTGTAGCATGAAACAATGTTTATTTTTGATACTATAACATTAAAATTATCTGTGTAAAGCATGGATATATATTTACATAATTGTTATACACTTCCATTCTTGGCATTGATCTCAGCTCTCTGAAACGCCTTGTGAAACGACGGAGCTATTATTTTCAACATTTCAATTAAAGACACACCCGGTTAAAATGAGATAATAAATGTAATAACAGTCTTGAAAGGAAAAAATGTAGTTAGAAGAGTTTATGGATGTGTAAACATCTTGAAAACTGTTCGGCATCACATGTTAGGTTTCATGCTGCGCTAAAACGACCACTCCTTAGTCTCTGTTTGGCTACCAAGATTTAAATGGCAAAGGTCATAGCAAAAAGAAAAGAATATGGACAAAAGAGGGCCTCAGGGAAGATTTTTGTAAATATATGGTAAACATATTTAAAAAAGACCTATTATTGTAGCAAAATAACATTGTTTTTCATTTTAAGACCAAAGGGTAATATAATAGGGCCTTAAAGATGATGAATTGAAAAGAGGACCTCAGGGAAGATAATTTTACTAACTGGGCCACTGTCTTCTAAGAGCATTCAATGCATTACAATATTAGGTAAAATATTTTATAAGAGGCTCATTATTGCAAAACCAAAAGAGGGAAACGGCTTTCAAAGAAGAAAAGAGGGCCTCATGAAAGATTTTATTGCTAAATGGGCCATTGTCTTGTAATAGCTTCTTTCCCTCGTGGTCGTTTCCAGACATGCTGTA
Source organism: Cyrtodaria siliqua (assembly GCA_037043455.1). Taxonomy (NCBI): domain Eukaryota; kingdom Metazoa; phylum Mollusca; class Bivalvia; order Adapedonta; family Hiatellidae; genus Cyrtodaria; species Cyrtodaria siliqua. Next base: position 19,110 of record JAWPHD010015054.1, on the reverse strand, counting down.
ACTTATGATATTCGATTGTTTAAATTGAATTTGATTACATTGAATTAAAATCAAAATTTAGAAATACTTAAAAAAATGATTAATCCAGCTCTTTTTCCAAACAAATTTTTACTCCCACCAGGATTTGAACCTGGGTCTTCTACCCTAAAAGGATAGACATGTTTACCGATTACACCATAGAAGTGGTACATGTTTGTACTAAGAGCAAATGAACTAAAAAATTAAACTGAAGTTTCTAATTTCACAGCAAAGTAGTTAAACTAGATTAAGCCCTGGCAACAGGGATTCATTTTGAATTCCAAACAATTTGATGAGGGATCAATGAAGTCAGTGTCACATATTGCAAAAACAAGTTAAGGCAAAACTAACTGATGATAACACCATTTTAACCGATAATTTTGATCGGCAATTGGCTACTAATGACAACCCTGACGCCTATTAATTTTGTTGTGCTTATAATATAAAGCAAATATAAATATGTGCCTAATAAATACATAATTTTATATATGCAATTAATATAACATTTAAGCATGAAATGATTTAGATATCATGTGAGTTGGCTGATCATGATGGGAGTCATCTGACAGATAGCTGGCAACATCCGTAAGATGAGGGTCATCAACATGAACCTGGTGGTTCAGTAAATCATTTGGCTGGTTGTTTGAATGATTTACGTCATTTTTAGCACATGTTAGGCCATATATGATGATCGATATCATCCATGGTGGGGGCACACCACTTTTTCCTGGGTAGAAATAGTAGTGTATACCTTCTGCCCATCTGAAAGGACACGCTTTCTTATTTATTCCAACTCGCAGTGAGAGAGTCGAGATTTCAAACCATCCAAGCCACGGATGCAGTAAATCGGAATCAACCTTCTCAGCACATTAAACATTTAGGGCACTGCTCCCCAATTCAGATGTAACCTTTCTTAATTTTTTTTGGGGCCAGTAACTTCTAGGTATGGTTATATAAAATGTGTAACCTGTTGCTATAAATACTAAAATAATTTCGTCTGCTTTAACAAGGGCTTGCAACCTTCTACTAGATACGTATCATACGATGTATCTGTAGGCAGCATTAAAAAAATTAGTGACTGTCCGTTCATTTGTTTTGTACAATTTAAACAGAATTAATTTGGTGCATATAGTATATATAAACCATCACGGTCTCTTTCAGCGTAAATCCATGTATATAAATGATGTCACGGTCTCTTTCAGCGTAAATCCACGTATATAAATGACGTCACCGACTCACCGTCTCTTTCAGCGTAAATCCACTTAATAAATGACGTCACCGTCTCTTTCAGCGTAAATCCACGTTTATAAATGACGTCACTGTTTCTTTCAGCGTAAATCAACATATAAATCATTAATGATGTCACCGTCTCTTCCAGTGTAAATCCACATATAGTAACTTCACTGTTAATTTCAGGTTGAATTTGCATATAATAACTTCACTGTTTAATATTTCCAGAGTAAATTCGCCGCATATATATATATTAACTTCAGTGTTAATTTCAGGGTAAAAATTTGCATATATAGTAACTTCAGTGTTAATTTCAGGTCAATTCAGGGACTTCTCTGTTAATTTCAGGATAAATTTGCATATATAGTAACTTCACTTTTAAATGCATGGGTTGACATTAGTTACTAGATAGAATTATGAAATGAATGTTTTACTGCATTTTTTCTCAATTTTAAAAAAAACACGCTTGCAACGGTATGGGTTATGTTCCCAAAATATATAAAAAAAATCCACATATATTTAAATGACGTTGCTGATCCTTCAGTGTAAATCCACATAACAACGTCACTGTCGCTTTCAGCGTAAATCCGCATGTTTAAAATCTTCATGGTCAATTTCCGGTTAAATCCATACGTATAAATAATTTTAGTCACTTTTGTGTAAATCCCACTAAATAAACAATTTCAACATCCCTTTTAGTATCAAGTCGCAGTGATAAACCATGTCATTGTCTCTTTCAGCTTAATTCCGTCTGTACAAATGATTTCACCGTCACTGATTTTCAGTGTTAATCCACACATATTATTAATAACTTCACTGTCACTTTCTAGGTTAATCCACATGTAGAAATAACTTCTACTTTTTTATTTTCAGTTTATAATCTATGTATTTAAATATATCAATATAACGTTAAGACCTGTTTAAGGGATTTTCACAGACATATTCTAACTATCTGGGTTCCATTAATTACGGGTAGGGGTGTTCCTGGTGGTGTTCCTTGTTGTTCCAGGCAGTGTTCCCTTTATTGCGCGTTTCTTTTTCCCATATCCCCGTGCCACTAAAGCAAGTCTCCACTCCTCAAATGACGACTCTACCAGGGGTGTCATTAAGAGGCGGGGATTTCTCCCTGCTACTTTGACAGGTCTACCTGTCTACTATGAATACTTTTACTAGTATTTTATACAAGTATCAATAAAAATACCCGGCTATGCTCTGGGTGCCGCTTACTTATAAAGGTAATGACACCCCTGCTCTACCCTGCCCTGTATATATTGGTGGAGCGTATGATCAGATCATTGATACCATGATCATGATGCCCATGGGCCATGGAATGTGCTCCCACTTTATTTAGTTTTAGATGAAGAACTTAGAAGAGGTGAAACTCTTATAAATTAAGAAGCGCCCACATTTAACGGGAATCACCATATTGTTTACCTTAGTATGAATACATTATTATATCAGGAATCTCTATGAATACTTCCTGATAAAACGAATACATATGTACCGCATGTTCGGAACTTGACAGCAGTCGCCATTTTGTTTATCTTATAATTGAAGAGGTCGCTAGTGCAGAGTTGTCGTTTCTTGAAAATAGTTCAAAATGGCGTCGAGTACTGTCCGAGTCGGAATCCCGAGTGACGGAATCCGACGAGGCAGTTCCGATTGTGTCCGCTAGTGATATATAGCGCTGACAAAAATTACTACGAAATGCGGAATGCGGAATCGGAATGCGGAAGTCAGGAAATAGAAGTGAAGTAAATGTGAGCCAAATGGGCCATCGTAGTACGTATCGGCCATAATTAGTATTTCTCCTTTATTACTAAATTTCGCAATTTCTTGTTCAAGTAAATCAAATTGGTCAGAGTAATAGGACGAATCTGTCGGGGGTGTATATCCACAACATATGTAGAGATCTTTTTCCCACCCAAAGGCTTGATTTGATAGTTTTATCCAAAGCGTATAAGAGTTATTAGTTTTTACCTCCGTTATAAACGGATGTAAGGAAATAGTAGCCCACCAGAGCCTCTACCCCCCTTGACACTACTGTGTTTACTACTATGTTTGGTTATTGAAAAGAACCCATCTAAGTCGGTGCATACCGATCCTTTATTTTTAGTACTAGTGTGGGTTTCTTGTAACCAATAATGTCGTATGACATGAGTTGTGTCGTAATATCAATATCTTTTAATTTAAGGCCTAAGCCTTCTATATTCCAAGACATACATGTCAGTAAACTTCTGTATGAGCGGAATGGCATATTTATTTATTTATTTTTATTTATTTTTTTTAAGTTAATACCTCCAATGCAAAATAACAGATCTATTTTTGATCCTACAGTTTAAAATTATAAGGGTTTAAAGTCTTCTTTAAACGCTATATTGTAGATTTGTTTGTTTGTTGTTTTTTTGAGAGCAAGACACTGGTTTATAAAGGGGAGTATGCATCCAAACAAATAAAGTGAGATAGTTCCAACCTTCACCTACCATACGTACACATTTTCAATGAAGTTCTATTATTAGATAGCGATTGCTTGCGGTTTTATTTATTCTGGAAGCTTGCCAGCAGAGTAAGGGACCGACAACTAGTATATTTCATGTGGGGGCCTGGGGTTTTCCTTTCAGCCATTTTTGTTTTTCTTTATAACAGGGATTTTCATTTCCTCTAGTACACTTTGTTTTAAATATTTTATTTCTTTTCAATACCATCTTCTGTATGAGCGGAATGGCATATTTATTTTATTTATTTATTTTTTAAGTTAATACCTCCAATGCAAAATAAGAGATATATTTTTGATCCTACAGTTTAAAATTATAAGGGTTTAAAGTCTTCTTTAAACGTTATACCGAGCAGAGCTCGGCAGGCGCAGCCGGCCGACGATGATCGGCTAATGGTAACACATGTGCAAAATGTTGAAATCGTACCTGGCTGGGCAAAAAAACTGTGTCGCACCGGAAGCGCCGCCATTGATGAAATTGTGTTCGGCAATTTCGGATTTTTTCCTCAAATCATCAGGGGATCAGTCTGTTTCACTTGGACTCTTTTCGTAGTTTGGAGTATTCGTACTAGTTCGGCTAATCCCGTCACAAGTAGTTACGAATGAAGCGATATTCATTAAAAAAATGCTTATCATTAGAAGTTGTTTTATTATTTGTTATTGGTTGTCAAACTTAATCTAATTCAAAATTCAAAATTTCAAAATTCAAAAATTTAAAATTTCAAAAAATTTAAATTTCAGAAATTTTAAAATTCAAAATTTTAAAATTCATAATTTCAAAAATTTCAAAAATTTCAAAATGCCAAATTTTCAAAATTTTCAAAATTTCAAAAATTTCTAAATTTCAAAATTTCAAAATTTCAAAATTCTAAAAATTCAAAATTCCATGAATAATTTGATTTAATAATAAAATAATTGTTGCCTTTTAGGTTCGGTCGATATGTGTTGTATTTATCGACCTGAGAAAAGTGATATCGACCGAGGCGATATCAGGTCGATAAATAGAGTTTAATAGGGGCTATTTCTCTACCGAGGGAGAAAGTTTCGATTTAATAATAAAATAATTGTTGCCTTTTAGGTTCGGTCGATATGTGTTGTATTTATCGACCTGAGAAAAGTGATATCGACCGAGGCGATATCAGGTCGATAAATAGAGTTTAATAGGGGCTATTTCTCTACCGAGGGAGATATTTTCAGTAACTCAAAAACACTGGTTATTAAACTATATATTACATAATTTAAAATGATTTTATTAATATTTCTAATGATTAATGACTTTTTACACCAGAACGCCAAGACGATGTTACGTCATCCGAGACGACGTTACGTCATACAAACAAAACAAGTGGAACCGGAACTCTTCGTTAATTTCCGTAATCGTTATTTCCTAGTGGCGGAATCTGACGACGACGTCCGTAAAACAATCGGAACGTCATTTGGCACTGACGCAAAAGGCCGAACAATGTTCCGTACTGGGAGATATTTCCCAGTAGAGCAAACGAGTAGATATAGCTTTTCTATTCCCAGTATTTCCTATACAAATCACAGACAAATATGTAATATATACACATATCGACCTCACTAAAAGGCAATAATTTTATAATATTGCTGGTAACAGGGTTGGCATGGAGGAGTTAGTCCAAATTTACCACAATCCTGACATGACCAAACTTTAATACTAGAGGGAAATGATAAATGTGTCAAGGGTGGGCCACAGCTTGTGAGATTGAAACTGTGTCTACCATTTTAGGCTACAACATCAATGTAACATGAGTTTGGTGCAGAGCAATATCACATGTATTCTTTTTCAACCAATGAAGGAGAATTGTCATGTACAACCATTGACTTGCTTTTGAACAATACACAGTTTCAAGTTCTAATGACGCTGATAGTAGTAAACGTAAAAAGCTAATATCACCCACCGAAAACACGCATGGCAACAAGAGCAAACATAATTCAGTAAATTATATTAGTACACCATATACTGAACCAAATAAGGACTCAAATTCCAACTCTAATATAAGCAATGACATCCAATCTTTATGTAGGAAACTAGGAATCAAAACCTCTTGAAAACGAAACGCAGTCAGAATCAAAGAAAAGGGAAATGAGAAAAAAACGGGAAAAAAGGTATATCATCAAAACATATCAATTAAATGACATACCAGAAGCTGCACCATTACAGAAAGATGAAAAATTCAACCTTGCTATGGGTGCTATACTTGCCTTTGAAATAGAACAGATGTCGTACGTTTTTTCTAAATGCGAAATGTGTCTAGAAAGAAGAACTGAATTGAAAATGTTCAATGACACTGTTTGTAGTAGCTGCCAAAAAGATATGTCTGATACAAAATAATTCTCTCTGGAAAACAATATAAACCCAGGAAAGGTGCCTCTTGAGTTGAAAGAGTAAAAATAAGATAATTTTCAAAATTTGGTTTTAAAAAAAATCACACCGTAAATTAATACCTTAACTTTTACAATAAACTTGGTTGAACATCTATGATAAAGACGAAGCGTCTCCGTGGTCGAATGGTTAACGACGTTGCATTCTAAACCTTCACCTCTCATCGCTGCGGGTTCGAATTACACTGGGAGCTCGATTTGTAAGTGAGGAAGTGTCGATTCTTACGGATGACGGGAGGTTTACAGTACTGTTTCTACCCAGGAAAAGTGGGTGGATGCCTCCAACACAAAAACAATCGACCGTCATACTAGTAGCGAGCACAGCTCGCGTCGCGAAACGACGCGAGCGCAAGCGAGCTCCTATGGTATCATGCAGGCGAAAAGTAAACATACCATCCATCCTTTGAAAAGTCTTGGGTCATTTACGGCAGTTTATGGGCGACTTCAACCGTAAAACAGCATATTTCGTTACGAAATTAACAAGATAAGCATTCGTAGAAATCATTAAGAATGGTGGTTTCCAAGCAGAATGAGTTGAAAAAACATTAAAAAACTTTCTCAAACCCATCCAAAAATGACAATGAAATTGCATTTTTACCTATGTCGCCAAAACGGCCATTAACCGGAAGCATTGCCCAAAGTGTTACCTTGCGCGTTGTTCATTGGCGAAAATTCGTCAACACGTTTCACAATATAATAAAAGTAGATTTCGTGTCGCAGAAATGTATATGTCTTGCTTACCGATTAGGATAAACAAATGATTTGGTTAAAAACTATTTTTCATTTGTTTATTTTCCCGTAAAACCATAAATGCAATCGGAATTCTTCGCATATTTCCGTATTCGGTCGTCTATTATTGTAAGCCATTGACGGAAATCGACGAGGTTATTCCGTGTTCATTCGTGTCAAACCCGAACAATCTGGCAATTTCCGGAAATGTTACGGAAATTATAATACATGACAAGACGTCCTTGATTTACGTCATCATCGTATGTCGTCACATTATGACGTATGGTCTGTTAGTACAATTAGTGAGCAAGGTGCTTATTACCGATCCATCTTTCTTTTTCTTTCTTTCTTTCTTCCAATACTATTGACGTATTATACACATACATATAATTATCACAGTTTCGTTTCTGTGGATGAGTTTACCTGCAGGCTTTTTATGATAACCACAGAAGTTCAGCGAGATTTTTAACCTGAATACGGTATGTCTCTCCCTGCACAGGAGACCAACGGCTTTACGGAAGAATGACATACTTTCACAGTAACTTTAACTATCTTACACGAATAGTTCTAGATCTAAGGGAATGCGTTATCAATTATCGAGACGTGAACCTCCGGGAGTCGAACCCCAGACTTCTATATCCAGAGGCAAGTAAGCTAACCACTCTGTCATCGCATCTATTTTTACCGCACAGTAACTTAATGGTCCATTATGAAAAAATATAACTACTAGTATTTAGAACAACACCAGGTCTAGAGTGACTAAACGATGGTTAGGCCCAAGATGTTACTCACACTGACAGGGGTAGGAACAGCCTCCTTCCCGAGACCCCAATAATTTGACTGGCGTGTTTAGGTAGGGGAAGTTCAAAAGGTATTTTTACCTTATGTTGCATATTTTGGGGCGCTTCGACCTTTAATCCAAAAATTGTTTTAATGAGTTGGGCAAACCGAATTTAAGACATTCTGAAACTATTGAGGCTAACTGAAGTTATATTTGAGATTTCTTATTTTTTTGCTGTCCCAGCAACACGGCAGATGTACACCCAAAAGAGGCTAATGCATGATGTAGACAGATAGATAGGAATTTACATACAAAAAGTCTCATCTGAACTGATGGCTGTAAAATATTTATTTTTTAACCGATTTTCCAAACTAAGGTGTTTTATTTACCACTAAAATTGCCAGTTCCAATTGTGTATAATGTATTTACATTTTGTTAAAATTACTCACTCACATAGCTGAAAAACCTTTAGCTTAAACAAACGCCCGATATAATAAAAAATTTGTCGCGTTTAGACTCCAACATAATGTACAGAATTTGTATTTCTTTATTTTTGGCTGGATTGCGTAGCAAATCCAGGCTTACAGTTTGGCGATTTCCATGTGTCTTTCCGTCTATCCGTCCGTCCGTCTACGAGTTTTGAAGTTTTCGTTAAAGTTTTTGATTTTCCTGATTTCTCAAAAATAATTTGTCGAATAGCTTTGAAACTTGACACTTGTTCAACATCAATACAAATGTTATATGAAAATAACCCTAACTATGCCATGTATTTTATCTGGACTACCCCACTTTTCACAAAGATTTTTCACTTAAAATGTTAAATTCGCAATCCGGCTTTCGCGCCACTATTGGTGCTCCAACCCCTTTTTTTGTGTTACTTTTAACAAAGTTTGAGGTTTTCACTGGACCCCCATATAAATGAAACGTTCCTATGCCAGTGTACCTGTAACCGGTCATCCGGTTTGGTCTGATGCTACGGAGTAGGCCCTAGTTTAAATTTGAAGGTGATTAAAACTTTACCTGTCTTCTGCTTCAATCGATCTATGCATTTCTCTGTCCTATCATTTCACTATTTTTGTTTTTCTACCACCGACAGAAACATAAGGGTCAAATAGGACACTCAGTTTCTTAAAATGTAGATGTAGAAACTAGTAAGTATCTTGAGGACAGCTAGTGCTAAACGTCAAGAAGAGTGAAACAAACCAACGTCTTTTCTACATAGCACTGATGAATTTGGTGCATTTTCAGAATATATTGATGAAAAACGTCGGACCCCGTGTCCTCCACCCCCAGACATACTCAACTAAATATTGAACTAATATTCTGAAAATGGACCACCATTTATTAAATGTCAAGTAGGAAACAACAAATTCCTATGTTTTAAAATCATTGTACTTTTCTCGAACATACATCATCATAATGATTAGACAATATTCAAATAAAAACAAACTTAAATCATATATATACATTTTTCGTAATGACATAACGTTGAAACCGTAATTACATGTTGTTCGGCACAAAGTATAGGCGTGAATCACGGTTTATGTATATATAGCTTACATACACTGATGTAGTAGCAGCTTTTATGACGGTTGGTGATTCAGCCAATGTCGATCCAGACTGGATCATGACTAGATAGCCGTTCGAAGTTCGTTCCATGCCATATCTGTCCTGTCTGGGAACGAATTGAAATTTGACCGAAGCATTGTGGTGTACTGGTTAGAGCGTCTGCCTTGCATTCGGGAGGTTGTGGGTTCGAGTCTGCAGATACTCCAGAACCTGACGAGCAAATAATGGGTAGTGCTACGACTGATTGACCAGTGTCAGAATAATGTGACTGTGGGTATCATGTCTACTACAGTGTGGTATTCCATGTGGCAGCACTATAAAGAAACCATTGAGTTCGCTGCTTCAAGTAGACATATCATCACATCACACACAAACACACAGATAAAAGTCTAGACTCAATTGTGCCTATAATCGTCCGGTACGACGCCTGTCGTAGGCGGACGGATTATAATCCTTAGAAATACACACACACACACACACACACAAATTGAAATTTGTTGGGGGTGGGATGTCACGATTCATAAGACACGTACAGGTAGACTTGCACCAGACGGGAGAATCATGGCTCTTATGGTGGTATGTACCTACCATGGTATAGGTACACGTCATAAGAGCTATGATTCTCGGATTCTCGCAGCTAGACTTGCACATACCGGTGCATACATACGCAGCGGCACAATCAAACATGAACTGTGCTCGCCCTATAGGTTTAACTATTTCATATTATATAACCTTACATGTGTTGAAAATGACGTAAAACACCATACAAACAAACAAACTATGATAAAGATCGAGTTTGAGTTTACCACCTACCACAATTTAGAGGTGTGTCAAATGCCTAGGCCATTGCTTGGTCAGCTGATTTTGATGATCGAAATTATGAATAGTCAATAAATTTACTCATATGTTGATTGACAAGAAACATAAGATAGGTTAGTATTTTATCACAACAATATAGAATAATTATTAAGAGTAAAATATTTGGTTTACAAGTTAAATTTTACATGCGATCCGATATATCATGTGGGTATTAATTTTAAGAGCTCTGCTCGGTCTTAGGCAGTGCCTAAAATTCATATTACCGAGCAGAGCTCGGCCGGCGCAGCCGGCCGACGATGATCGGCTAATGGTAACACATAGGCAAATGTTGAAATCGTACCTGGCTGGGCAAAAAAACTGTGTCGCACCGGAAGCGCCGCCATTGATGAAATTGTGTTCGGCAATTTCGGGTTTTTTCCTCAAATCATCAGGGGATCAGTCTGTTTCACTTGGACGATTGTCTCTTTTCGTAGTTTGGAGTATTCGTAGTTTCGTACTAGTTCGGCTAATCCCGTCACAAGTAATTACGAATGAAGCGATATTCATTAAATGAATGCTTATCATTAGAAGTTGTTTTATTATTTGTTATTGGTTGTCAAAATTAAACTAATTCAAAAATTCAAAATTCAAAATTTCAAAATATTTTATAATTAAAAAATTTCAAAATTCCAAAAATTTCAAAAATTTCAAAAAATTTAAAAATTTCAAAAATTTCAAGAATTTCAAAAATTTCAAAATTAAAAATTTAAAAAATTTAAAAATTTCAAAATTTCAAAACTCCAAAATTCCAAAAATTCAGAATTCCAAAATTTCAAAATTTCAAAATTCCATGAATAAATAGAGGATCTTAAACGAGTTCCCGTTTCATATAAGATTTATGAAACGAGTTATGAATTATTTTAATTTTAATGAGCCTTTTAGCGAGTTAAAATTAAAAATAATTCATAACGAGTTTCATAAATCTTATATGGAATGGAAACGAGTTTAAGATCCTAACACTGCAATCAAATTAGTAAAAAATAATTCAGATGGGCATAGAACTGCCACGACGTCAGACACACTTTAGCGCCAAAACGTCATAAAATATGTGACGTCGTAACGTTCGTGTTTTACCTCTTTACAAAATTTACGCCAACATTTTAACAAACCAACAACAATGTTTTGTATAACGTGCATTATTTTTATAAGCTGTCACAAATAATAAGTTTATGACTCAGATATGGGTGAATTTGTAATAAATAAAATAGTTTCAGTTAATAAACTTGCGTAGTGTTACAGGTTTAACTCAACCAATCAAAATCGTTCCAGGTTGTATTACACGTGTGTCATACAAGAGAATATTAAATGGGTGTGCTAACAAGGGACGTTATGTGATAATTTGATTTAATAATAAAATAATTGGTCGTTAATTTCCGTAATCGTTGTTTCCTAGTGGCGGAATCTGACGACGACGTCCGTAAAACAATCGGAACGTCATTTGGCATTCCCGCCACTGACGCAAAAGGCCGAACAATGTCCCGTACTGGGAGATATTTCCCAGTAGAGCAAACGAGTAGATATAGCTTTTCTATTCCCAGTATTTCCTATACAAATCACAGACAAATATGTAATATATACACATATCGACCTCACTAAAAGGCAATACTTTTATAATATTGCTGATAACAGGGTTGGCATGGGAGTTAGTCCAAATTTACCACAGTCCTGACATGACCAAACTTTAATACGAGAGGGAAATGGTAAATGGTCAAGGGTGAGCCACAGCTTGTGAGATTGAAACTGTGTCTACCATTTTAGTCTACAACATCAATGTAACATGAGTTTGGTGCAGAGCAATATCACATGTATTCTTTTCAAACCAATGAAGGAGAATTGTCATGTACAACCATTGACTTGCTTTAGAACAATAAACAGTTTCAAGTTCTAATGACGCTGATAGTAGTAAAAGTAAAAAGCGAATATCACCCACCGAAAACACGCATGGCAACAAGAGCAAACATAATTCAGAAAATTATATAAGTACACCATATACTAAACCAAATAAGGACTCAAATTCCAACTCTAATATAACCAATGACATCCAATCTGTATGTAGGAAACTAGGAATCAAAACCTCTTGAAAACGAAACACAGTCAGAATCAAAGAAAAGAGAAATGAGAAATAAACGGGGAAAAATTATATATTATCAAAACATATCAAATAAAACATACCAGAAGCTGCACCATTACAGAAAGATGCAAAAATACAACCTTGCTATAGGATGCTATACTTGCCTTTGAAATAGAACAGATGTCGTACGTTTTTCCTAAATGCGAAATTTGTCTAGAAAGAAGAACTGAATTGAAAATGTTCAATGACAATGTTTGTAGTAGCTGCCAAAAAGATATGTCTGATACAAATAATTCTCTCTGGAAAACAATATAAACCCAGGAAAGGTGCCTCTTGAGTTTGGTTTTAAAAGAAATCACACCGTAAATACCTTAACTTTCTACAATAAACTTGGTTGAACATCTATGATAAAGACGAAGCGTCTCCGTGGTCGAATGGATAACGACGTTTGCATTCTAAACCTTCACCTCTCATCGCTGCGGGTTCAAATTCCACTGGGAGCTCGATTTGTGCTGAGGAAGTGGTCGATTCTTACGGATGACGGGAGGTTTACAAGTACTGGTTCTACCCAGGAAAAGTGGGTGGATGCCTCCACCACAAAAGAATCGACCGTCATACTAGTATATAACCTCTACATGTGTTGAAAATGACTGTTAAAAACACCATGCAAACAAACAAACTATGATAAAGATCGAGTTGAGTTTACACTACCACAATTTAGAGGGTGGTGTCAAATGCCTAGACCATTGCTTGGTCAGATGATTTTGATGATCGAAATTATGAATAGTCAATTATTTACTCATATGTTGATTGACAAGAACATAAGATAGCGTTAGTATTTTATCACAACAAGATAGAATAATTATTAAGGAGTAAAATATTTGGTTCTACACAGCTTAAATTTTACATGCGATCCGATATATCATGTAAGTATTAATTACCACCTGTATTGTCAATGAAGTTCTATTATTAGATAGCGATTGCGTGCGGTTTTACTTTATTCGGAAGCTTGCCAGCAGAAGTAAGGGACCGACAACTAGTATATTTCCTTGTGGGGGCCTGGGGTTTTCCTTTCAGCCATTTTTGTTTTTCTTTATAATTTTCATTTCCTCTAGTACACTTTGTTTTAAACATTTTATTTCTTTTCAATACATAGCTGCACATAAAATCAATAATTATGAAATTATGTTTAACAATAAACTACTATATAATGTATTGAAAGAATCGTTTAGATTACCGCCTCTAATTACATGTAAACCTCCGAGGTGTAGCCTCCGAGGTGTAGTCGAATGTAGTTCCTATAATAAAAAAGTAATCCATCCTTTTTTGATGTTAGGGTAAAACTGCCCATAGTCTATTCTATCTTATTTTGTGGTTGTATGTATAAGAAGCGTATTAATAGGTTTTACTGGATCACTGATTAACATTTTCGACTCTTTGGTTACACTTTGTGAGCACTGAAAATAGACAATCAATGAAAACAGCTGTACCGTTGACCTGTTTAGTAAACAAACAAGAACTTTTTTCTGGTGATTTTTGCAAGTGGAAATCTAGGTTTCTATATGAACATTACACTGCTGCATTATCCATACTTGATTTGAATTTGCCAGCAAATCATTAATATGTGACACTTTAACATTGGTGTCTATGGGGGAAAATAATTAGCGGTTTCATACCTTAATATCGACATGCGGTACGTCCTTCCGGAACACGTACATCCATTCAAGAAAATTGTACGTTGCCCGTTTAACGCTCTATCGTATAATTTACGATAGTTAGTAACCTCAGATAGTGTTGTCCTTGAGCAAAATAGCCCAATCTGTCCATAGATGTATACTTGCCTCCCTTGATTTTATTGCAGCAATGAAGGATTTCGAGCCTTACTTGACTGTATGACCGCAATGTGTTTCGAATCGAGAGAGGACAAATGTTCAGGCTGTTTTCTCAGCACAGAAGGCACCATGGTTATTGCTTTTACGAAGAAAATAAATCAATTCTGGCACGAGTTAAACGCTGAAACTCCTGGTCTTGTATATTTGAGGAATATATACGAGCAAATGCACTTTTTGTTTTGTATGAGTAACGGTATATCCACCAGAGACCGGTAAGATGATTCCGTCAAAACGCTGAAAATATCCCCGAAACTTGGATACGGTATATACTCAATCGTTATGACACTTTAATCCCAAATAAATATTCACTGTATTTATCCCCAAGTGTTGTGATTTGTTTTATAATCAACACATTTCAATACATTACAGTATCACGGTATTTTTAGCTATTCATTTTTGTCTCGCCTTTTCGAAGAAAAAAAGAGACATAGGTGTTGCTTTTCTCGGCGGTCTGGCATCAACATTTCAAGTTTTGCGTTTAGGTCATTTGTCTCACAAACTGTATGCACTAGACCTTTCAAACTTTGGTTATAGTTGTATCATGGGTGTTACATCGCAACTTGACAAAGCAAATGTGGAAGTGACCTTGACCCGTCCAGAGCTAAGGGGCAGATAACTTACTAATTTTTCAGGTTCAACTTTTGCGTTAGGTCACTTTTTAACAAACTGTATGCACTAGGAACTTTCAAAATGTGCTTATAGTTGTATCTTGGGTGGTACATGGCAAAGTGACAAAGCAAATGTGGAAGTGACCTTGATCCTCTAAGCAAAAGGCAGATAACATAATAATTTAAGTTCAACTTTGCGTTTAGGTCACTTTTTCACAAACTGTATGCACTAGACCTTTAAAACGTTGGTGTTATAGTTGTATCTTGAGTGGTACATCGCAACGTGACAAAGCGAATGTGGAAGTGACCTTGACCCTCCAAGCAGGGGCAGATAACCTTATAATGTTTACCTTCAACTTTGGCGTTTAGGTCACTTTTTTCACAAACTGTATGCACTAAGACCTTTCAAACTTTGCTTATAGTTGTAGCTTGAGTGGTACATTGCAACGTGACACAAGCAAATGTGGATGTGACCTTCACCATACCAAGCAAAGGGCAGATAACTTTAATTGATACATTGACATCACTTTCTCATGAACTAGAATTATGCACTAGATGTTTTAAACCTAATTTATAGCTTAATCTTTGAAGAAAACATATTCTATTTTGTCATAGTTGTGGTCTTCGGCAGTGCATCTTTTTTTCTGGATGCCTGGATTTCATCTATGACCTTGACCTACTTTTTGGAGCTGGATGATTTTTAGCTCTACTGGCCAAAGGACTTCAAAAAACAAGTAGGTAACGTAAATATACGGTCAGTAGGTTTAATAAGGTATCCAAGATATAAAGAGTAAGTGAAACGAAAGTAAATATTATAAAAAAAAACATGAATAATGAAGTAAATTAAAAATGCAAACCCTTTCTTGCATACCATTTTAGTCTTCAAAATGCAGTAACATTATTATTTGTTTATAGTTTGCCTCGTTAAGATGATAGAGCCTTCATTTTTGCATCCGATCTTTACCAAACTTTAATAGATTGTTAATATTAAATGAAAGCTCGGAAAAGTTCTAAAACAAGACAGATCGAACCAGTAACAGCGGAGGCCCTTGATTTAGACAAAATTGCTATATGTTGCCTCGTTAAGACGATAGGGCCTTCCATTTTTCATCCGACTTACAAACTTTACCAAACGTATTATTGGTGTCAATGAAAGCTCGGAAAAGTTCTAAAACTGAGACAGATCGAACCAGTAACAGCGGAGTTACGGCCATTGATTTAGTTAAAAATGCTATATTGTGCCTCGTTAAGACAATAGGGCCTTCAATTCTCATCCGATCTTTACCAAACTTTACCAAATTGTTAATGTCAATGAAAACTCGGAAATGTTCGAAAACCAGCCATATCGGGGACAGATCAAGGAACAGCGGAGTTGTGGCCCCTTGATTTAGTTGAAAATGCTATATTTTGCCTTTTTAAGATGAGTAGGGGCCTTCATTTTTCATCCGATCTTTACTAAACTTTACCAGATTGTTAGTGTCTCTATTAAAGCTCGAACAGTTTGAAAACCAGACAGATCGAACCAGTAACAGCGAGTGTTACGGCCCTTGATTTAGTTAAAAATGCTATATTTTTGCCTCGTTAAGACAATGAGGGCCTTCCATTTCTCCTCAGATCTTTACCAAACTATACCAAATTGTTAATCTCAATGAAAACTCGGAAAAAGTTCGAAACAAGCCAGATCGGGCTAAGGAACAGCGGAGTTGTTTCCCTTGATTTAGTTGTAAATGCTATATGATGATAGGAGTCTTCATTTTTCATCCGATCTTTACCAAACTGTAATAGATTGTTAATGTCAATGAAAGCTCAGACAAGTTCGAATACCAGCCAGATCGGACAAGTAATAGCGGAGTAATGGCCCTTGAGCTAGGTTAAAGATATATATAATAGTTTGCCTCGTGATAAGACAATAGGGCCTTCTTTTCTCATCCGATCTTTACCAAACTTTACCAGAATTTTTTTTCATTATTCATTATTTATTTTTTGGTTTAAATTTATTTATTTTAAATTTTGTTTGATTATTTTTTTCTTTTTTAATATTTTTCATATGACTTGTTTTTATTCTTTGTTTCTTCTTTTTTTTTTAAATATTATTTTTTTTGCTTTGTTTTTTCCTTCATTTATTTATTGTTATTTTTTTTTATTCTTCATTTATTTTCCTTTTTTTTTTTCTTTGTTTTTTTTTTTTCTTTTTTTTCTTTGTTGATGCCCGTGTTTGGATTCTGACGAAACTTAGCAGGAAGCATTGCTATGATTTCTAATTGTGCCTATTGCGTTTTTTTCGCGTTCGTTGATTATTGATTGAGTTACGCCCCCTTGACATTTCTTGTCGCGCTACTCCTCCTAAACGTCCTTGTTGGATTTGACGAAACTTGGCAGGAAGCATCGGTAAGATGTCTAGTTGTGCATATCGCGCTTTTGTTTCCAGTTTGCTGATTTTTGACGGAGTTGATGGTCGCTCTTACTTTATATTTCTTGTCGGCACTTCTCCTCCTAAACGGCTTGTGGCTTTCTACGAAATTTGGCAGGCAGCCTCAGTATGAGTGTCTAGTTGTGCAAAGCGCGGTATATAAATAAAATCTTCGAAAAAACAGCGGATCTTGTTAGTAACGACAGAGTTATGGCCCTAGATTTGTGAACAATGTTATATTGTATTTTCCTTTGTTAAATCTGTAGTTACTTCATTTTTGTTATCTTATCTTTACCATATTTGTTTCTAAACGCCCACCCATTTTTATCACAAATTTTCATTTATAGAAGAGAGTGGGACAAATTAAAAAATACCCATGCCAGACTAAACACAGCAGACTTATTCGCCCATGGATTACCAGGGTGAGCGATCTGAAGGCCAGCCTAGCCCTGTTGTTTTTGCAATGTGTTTAAAAGAAGTACTGATGGGAAATGTATGTCGACATCCTTTGATTATAAGAGCCATTTTAGCAAGTAGAATCGTCCACAGGCCCTCTTGGGCCTTGTCGTTTTAGCATGGGGTCATGGTTGTGGGTGTGTCTGTTATGTTTTGCATTTGCTAAAAAAACAGTAACTGAAGCGAAATTTAATGATGAAAAAACTTTGATATAAGAGCCGTTTTAGCTTATAGAGCATCCACAGGCCCTCAATGGGCCTCTTGTTCTTTATTATTTATTAATGATCGCTAACCCCCTGTACTATCTGAATTATATAAAGAGATTTTGCATCGTTTTACATAGACTTACATTGGGAAAAACTTAATAACATCTTCAGTCGGGCATTTGTGAGGGGACACTTTTTTCATCATTCCCGAAACACCTCAGGTGATCGATTAAGGGCCATTTTGGCTCTCTTGTTTACGTTACAAAATTAAAATTCAATGCGAATTAGATGCAACATTTTAACTGCTAATGATTTCATATATTAATCAAATGTACCGAATTAAGCAAATGTCAACATATTCTCGAAAGGTATAAGCACGTTTTTCTTACCGTTACTAACAAATATAAATGTATATGCTCTATAAGATAACAGAGATAACATGCATTTTCATAAAAAATATACACCAGTTGAGCTCATGATTCCTCTATTCATCGTCATCACTTTCTTCAACTATTGGCTTACATACCCTTCCGCTCATTATCACTTTCTTCTTCAGTGTCAGTGTCAGAGCTCTTTAACAACATAATGTCAAGCAATTAATAGTCCAGTCAATTTCAATAATTTCGTCTTCTCTCATTTGTTTCTGCATCTGGTTAGGTCTGGTTAATGTTGGTTTAGTATGGCGCTCACAAAACAAAATGGACGTGTGCATGTTCAAATGGATGATTACAGAAAAATGACACGGCGGCAAAAACTTTGGAGTTGTGGCCTTTACATTTTCGCAAAAACGTATTTGATATCATAATGATGTTTGCCCATATAGGCAGCACACTATCCTCTCCGTGCTCTCCATACCTGTTGTGTAGATTATACGAACAATCATCGTGCTGTTCTCGAGCAAGTCCAAAAATTGCTCACTAACCCTTTGCTGCTTCTTAATCATGCTTTCAATGGGACTGCCTTGCCTCTCTGCACAAAGTCACTGGTTTTATCACAGCTTATAATGCAAAGAGCAAATATCAGACCCCTCAAATTCTATAAATTTGCTTTCACAAGTCAACATTGTCCTTTTTTTTATCACCCATGTGGCCATAGGATGACATACGGTTGTACATGTATTTCTGAAAGAAATTGCAAGCAGGATCAGTTACGTCTATTCGATTAGTGAGAATATAGTCCGCGGAATACGTTCGCGGATATATTGGCACCCTACATATAATCTACTACTCTATCATAGTATCAGACGAAGAGAGGAGACTGATACTGTTTTTCACTCTACTTAAAGTCTTTGATTATGTTTTCCCAAGATTTTGAGATAAGTCTTGATTTCTATTTTCAAGGTGTTGAGGGACTGTTTATTTATTTCCCCTCAAGTCAGAGCT
>JAWPHD010015053.1:0-57517 GCA_037043455.1 Cyrtodaria siliqua | reverse complement strand
GTCTGATGTTTGGGAGAAATTCCTCTAAATGAACATGAAAATCAGAGAGGATCGACACATTAAGCCATTTGTATTATTTTATATGCACTCGACATTGCAAATTCAACCAACAGGAACCAGTGCGAGAAGCAAGTAGAAGCTAATGCTAGGAACAATCAGTGTCTGAAACTTTGCAAGTAATATTTATAGCACAATTTTTCGAGTATATGTAATATATATAGCATAATTTTTCAAGTATATGCGATTTATACTGCTTCTCGAGGGCCGCAGGCCCGAGAGTGCAGTATAAATCGCATACGAGAAAAATATGCTACAAATGTTTTGTACTATAGCCATTTATCCAACTGCGCTGTGCAAGAAGTTTTAGGGCGTTGCAGTTTTCAGTAAAAATAACAGCTCGATCCAATCAAGAAATAGCATTTTCACGCGGCATGACCCATGTTTTGATTATTGCAGTCAATCGCCTGTGTATATTATTGGGAAAATTCAATGTCAAGGAGTGCTGTTTAGTCAATCGCCTGTGTATATTATTGGGCAAATTCAATATCAAGGAGTGCTGTTTTGAAAATGGGTAGTCGTGTTTTACATATTTGATCGACAGGTTGTGTGTAAACATTACAACTACGCGCGTGTAAAATGCAGTAGACCATGGTATAACTGCCGAATCTGTCATTTATAGCACGGCTGAAATATACCGGCATTTATAGCACGGTTTAGGCTCAGACCTTTAGGTTTAAGAAAATTATATCATAAGCAAGAATTTATACTTACACAATGACATGACGTCGCTTTTTTATTTATCTGATATAACATTAGGCCCTGTTGTTGATGCGCATGACTTTTATCTGACCCCACGTGTAATATCAGATTTTCCAGGACTCGTATAAAACTTGGATATGCAAGAATAAGCATATAATTACGGTGTTTTTGTCCCCATTTGTACTTTCTTTTTTGTTTATAAATATTGGCTAGTAGTTAATGATATAGAAAATGACGTGATCTACAATTGTTTCAAAATTAAAATAAACCGCAGAGGCCACTTTAAACGGTATATGAGACATATGGTGGGTCGGTGCAAGCACTTGAACACTTTACTGCCACTTCACAAACAGGAAAAATGAGAAAAAGAAAACTGAAACTGAAACTGAAACTGTTGCAAAATCAAAATTACCCAACCATAGTTACCAAAGTGCATTTAAATCGTTTACAGCCAATTCAAAACAATAGGAATTAGTGAGACACGCAAAACTTAACATCCACTTAACATCTACTTCACAAACAATTACAATAAAGGGACTTTTATTTATTCTTTTTAGTGCCTCTTTACAGAGATTGTGCAGTGCGCAATAACATGTACTATACTCTTTATTATATCACTGACATAACTGAAATAGCAAGTGTGAGGAACTAGCAACTCTTTCTGGGTGATACCACTAAAACAGCTGTTGCTGTGTACAATGATTATAAATTGTTTAAGGGTTGACTTTGTATTTGCATTTAGCACGCATCTGTGTAGAAAAGTAAGTGCACTTTTATAAAAAAAAACAAAAAAACATATGTGGTAGAAACTAAACCAAGTATTTTTAATCGAATTAATATGCTAATTTATTATTTTCTATAAATATCAAACAATGCATCAACTTGTATTAATTGCATCAATAATAAGTTATGAGCGGAAACAGCTAAAATCATCAAGTTTCAAAAATGAAAGGTCCGTTACTCAGGCATTATGGGTGCAATGTATCTGGCTATTGAACCTGACCCGAGATACTATGTCCATAGACATTGTCCCCAAGTTTCATCAAGATTGGATTATAAATGGTTATGTTGCCTGTCTGCTGTGCGTGATCACATAATACATCCCGCAAAGACGGGCGTATACAAATCGGAAGCAAGTACAAACCGACGGACGGACTAACAAACTCATACACATACACCCGGATGATATAGTGATCTCTAAGTCGAGATTAAACGGGTTCAATAAAAATTTGATTTGAAGATTGTTTAACAGCTCATCAACAAACTATAGGTTATTTAGAGCCGCCACAGGGAAAAATTGGTTTTAATATTGTTTAACAGCTCATCAACAAACTATAGGTTATTTAGAGCCGCCCCAGAAAGAGGGGAAGTTGCCCTACTCATACTAGCGAATATATTCCTATGGTTCTCTTCGGAGGATATACTCCAATATGCAAGAAAGTCTGGTTGATGCCCATCCGAAGGACGAGGATAAGGGAAAGTGTCGTACCCAAGAACACTGACACAACTCAATAGAGCTGGTGAGACTTTAATCAGGGTAGACCGGTTTTAAGCACACAACGCTATCCATTGGGTCACGCCTGCCCCTTACATAACTAAAAGGGTGTTCCACGGAACACTTGTGTCGCCTGTCATGAGCTTATTTCAGACATCCTAACTATAACGTTTGAAGATCGGGGTGCAATCATTCATGAATTGGAGCAGATTTGTTTTATTTGTTACAGTTCATGAAAAGGGTCATAACCCTGCATTAGATAATTGATAAGGAGAAACTGTATAAAGTTCCATGACCATAGGTCCGTATTTTGCGAAGTTAGACGCTATGTTAGGTTGCAGGTTAAAGTTTTATGAAAAGGGGCATAGTTCAGCATTAAATGAGTGATAAAGACCTACAAATGTGTCCATAGGACACGGATGCCCCCACTTAGGTCACTATGCCATAGCATTTTGGTAATGAACATAAACATTGATAAAAACGTTCAACTTAGGTACGCATCTTCACTTGCTGGTCAACATTCTTGTAAAGTTTGGTGACCATTGGTTAACTAGTTATGGAGGATCACGCGACACAAGTTTTTCAGCCCTTATTTTGACTAAGTCAAGGGCCATAACTTTGTGGTTATTGGTCAAAAATAATAAGCCAGGTGCACATCTTCACATGCTGATCACCATTCCTGTACAGTTTGGCGACCGTGGGTTAAATAGTAATGGAGGAGGGCGCGACGCAATTTTTTCAGCCCCTATTTTGACTAAGTTAAGGGACATATTTCTCTGGTTCTTGGTCCAAAAAATAAAAACGAAAACCCAGGTGCGCATCTTCACTTTCTGGTCAACATTCCTGTAAATGTTGGCGACCGAGGGTTAAACAGTAATGGAGGAGGGCGCGACACAAGTTTTACAGCCCTATTTTGACCCAGGTGCACATCTTCACTTGCTGGTCAACATTCCTGTAAAGTTTCGCGACCGTGGTAACAATAGTTATGGAGGATCGAGCGACAAAAGTTTTCGGGACGTACGTACGTACGTACGTAGAGGTACGGAGGGACGGACAAGTGCAAATATATATGGGGCCCCCAAGTGGGGGCATAAAACTGTATAAAGTTGTATGACCATCAGTTAATACTTTGCCAAGTTCTGAGCCAGGATAGGTTGCAGATTAAAGAAAAGGTGCGTATAACTGCCTAAATTGAAGTCAGAGTTAATAGACATGTGTAACAATATTCCTTGGAGTAATATGAAGATAAGTGTGAAGTTCCATGAACATAGGTCAAATACTTTTCACATTATGGCCAGTTATGAGCTTGGTTAGGTTGTAGGTTAATGTTTTATGAAAAGGGGCATAACTCTGCCAAAATGAAATGAAAATCAGAGTTATTGGTATGGTCATGGTTAACAACATTCCTTGGGGAAAGATGAATATGTGTGTGAAGTTGCATGAACATAGGTCAAATACTTGTTAAGTGATGGCCAGCTTGGTTAGGTTGTAGGTTAAAGTTTTATGAAAAAGGGCACAACTCTGCGAAACTTGAAACAAAAAGTCAGATCTATTGAACATGTGTGACAACATTCCTTGAGGTAAGATGAAGATGTGTGTGAAGTTTTATGAGTACTATTCAAGTTATGGCCAAGGTTAAGCTGCAGTTTCAAGTGTGACGGATGACAGACGCCGGACAGACGACCAACAAAGTGATCCCTCAGTGTCTGCCATGCTACGCAGGTGACACAAAAATAAAATACTTCTAAAGACTTCAAATAACAATAAGGTGGCCTGTAACATGTACAACTAAGTAATGCATGATTGCCATTTACATCTCTTTATAGTTATTCTGTTTGTCTTTCAAATGGACCGAGCCCTTAACAGAATCACAAAATATTAAACGATTTTAAACATCTATAGTTTTCATCAGTTGACTGAAGGAAACAGACATTTAGATATTTCTGTTCAACCTACCCTAGTGAAAATGGTATAGCTTTAAGCTAGTTTTAAGCTAGCTTTAATGCAATTTTTAGTTGCGTTAAAGCTAGCTGTAGAGCAGAAAAGTTATGTTATACCTACGTTAGACATCCGCTAAAGCTAGCGGTATTGGCAGTAAAAACGCAGCTTTATCCCAGCTTGGATAAAACGCAGCTTTATCCCAGCTTGGCCAATACCGCTAGCATAACGTAGGTCTGTGTCAAATCTGCGTTATTTCTGTGTTTTTTGGGGGAGATGCGTTAAAGTTGTTTTGTGTAAAGCTGCGTTAGAGCTGTGATAATGCTAGCTTTATCCTAGCTAGGCCAATACCGCTAGATTGAACGTAGCTCCAACGCAGCTTTAACGTAGCTCTCCGAAAACACAGAAATAACGCAGCTCCCCAAACCACAGAAATAACGCAGCTTTAACGCAGCTCCCCAAATAAACAGAAATAACACAACTCCTAAAAAACACAGAAATAACGCAGCTTTACATAAATAAAAGAATAAATATTGTTAGCAAACCAATAAATAAGTAAAATTCACTTCTCATCTTAAAGCACAGTTTGTTTGGAACAATGCAAGCTGAAAGAAGTCAAGGTAAAAAGAAGAATAAGATTATCAAATGTTTTAATAAAGTGGATTCTCCTAGTGGAATCTCACAGGAAACAAATATTCGGTTTTCATTGGGATATTCATCCGGTGAATCCCAGTGGAGTTAAATTCAGTGGAATCCCACTGGGTTCTCAAAATTCCACTGGAATGCAGTGGGATTCCACTGACATTTTCACTAAGGCTTATGCGTTTTTAAATACTTGCTTTTAAATAGAAACAATAAAATCATTATCTGTCTTCATAAATTGTTTGCCCCGCGTGGTTCCCGGGCAAAGAATAGGGCCACTGCAGATCCCATTAGAGGGGAAGGTAGAGGGGTAGAACTCCCCCAAATTCATGTTCATTTTATAAACGTTTGTTCATGCTCATTAAAGGTCTTCATCATGACCCCTGCGTTGTTTTAGGTGCCATCTCACTCAAATCACTAGAGCATTGGCAGAAAAACAATATATGTGACTCCAGCGTAAATGGAGTGTCTACAATAGAATTTGCAGCAACTCTGCAGGTGAGAAGGTTCTAGGCTCATTCTCCATATTTTATCTCGATGTAAATGGAGGATGAGTCTGACATGTTCATTCCTGTTAGGCGCCATATTATTGAGACAGTGAATAGTTTAAAGAACTTAAGTTTTCACTGACTCAATGACAGTCTGTGATCTTCAGTTCTTGAAATGACATTCATGAACAATTCATGAACTGCAAGTGACCTGTTCAAGAACTTGAGGCTGAGTGAGAATCCGTACACAATACACACAGAATCCGTCATTACAACAAGATTCCATGCATAATACGCACATTTTTGACCTAAAGCAAGATATCCAGATGTAATTATATTTATAGCTACATTCCAGGCGGAATATCTGTGAATTATTAAAATGAATTAGAAAAATCCAGGTGGAATGTTTAAGAATCCAGGCATAATATGCAAATGAGAGGGGGAAATCTTTACGTACTTTAATACCGATCCAGACGGATATTCAAAATATCCGTATGGACTTTCAAAACATCCGTACAGATTTTTATTTGATATCCGCACGGACTTAAAATATCCGTACAGATTTTTCAAAATATCGATACGGACTTTCAAAATATCCATACGGACTTTCAAAATATTCATATAGACTTTACAATTAGTATCCGTATGGACTTTCCAGGATAACCGTATGGACTAGACAAAATATCCGTACGGACTTGTGGAAATTTAAACTGCTCTTATTTTCATCTGAGGTTGCTGTCCTAATACAAGATAAAAGGTCATGTTAATTATCATTCACGTATTCAGAATTTCCAACACATATTTTGAATTTATCTTTGGTGCTAAATAATGAGACACAAGACAAAGTGATCACCATTGTCTGCCATGACTGGTGCTGGAAACTTCATCCGAAATAGAACAAATAAATTAAGTTAAAAATATGTTTTCAAAAAGTGACGGACAACTAAAATACAGATTTATATTAACATTTCGGCGAAAAATACCACACTTGAGAGCTTGACACACAGCATCTTCCTTAGTTTTAATGTCTCCAACCAATATAAAGTTTAAATCCTTTCTCTGAAAGTTCTACAATTGAGGGCTTCTTTATATCTCTTTTAGCTAATATCCATGATCATGATCAGAACCTTAGAGTCAGACAGTAATGCCTTTCATAGAATATATATTTATAACCAAAAGCACAATCTACTTGTAAGCATGTAAAACAAATTACAATTGATGCATATAAAATCAAGCATCACTGAATTCTATCTGCCAAGCAGTATTTAAAAATTCCTCTTGTATTATGACTGCCAAAATTACTGACTTTACATGAAAGTTGCAAGACCGATCATCATTGACCCACCATGTGATGTATGAAAATTAATCCATAACAAAAAAACAATTTTACCTGATGTCCCGATTGAAACAACTGATTTGATTTAAAACTGTTTCTTTTTATTTTCGTATGCGTCTAATTTAACATGACATGTATAACATTTATATATGTTTGCATTTGTTTGTGATATACTCGAAGACGTCTATCAAGACATAAGTTTAAATGTTGCATGTACAAATTATTGAAACTATAAACATGAGCCGTTTTTCAAGCCCTTGAGTATACCGTAAAAAATACCTGCAATCTACCAGTTTTATGCGTTTACATATTGTCTAATTAGTAAGAAGTTTTTGCAATATGGCATTATACATACATGCTTTGTTCCTCCTTCATATGTACTGATGGGGTCATTGTCATACATAGGCTGATGGGGTCATTGTCGTATCGGGTACTATTGTCATGCCTAGGCTGATGTGGTCATTGTCGTATCGTGTACTAGCGAAAGGTATAAGGGGTACATTTATGTATACAGAAAACGTTCCCTTAAAATTAACTCTTCGAATCTCCAACTTAACGTATCCGAGACAAAATATCGCGAGAAAGTACAATGTCGTAAAATTATTCTTGTTTTTCCGAAAAAGAGCGAAACAATACAAACATGATGCTGATAATATACATCATGTAAAAACACAAGAATTTCAAGTTCTAAACTGTTCCAGTTTCACTAATTTTCACCATTTCGTGTACGTTTCTGTATAGGCGAAGATTTACGGGTACGTGTCTGTATATCCGATGCGACAATAAACCCATCGGTTTAACTGCCTATGGTCTGCTTAATGGCGGAGCTGCTTGCAGGCACTGCAGGCCCGGGCCTACAACTTATCCCTTTTGAAAATTCAAAAACTGAAGGGGTAGGAGGGGAAATCTCTTGAAATCCCTCAAAAACGGGGATTTTGGAGTTCTGTTTATTTACCAAAATTGTCTACCCAAGCTCGTCAGAATGCACCATTAAAAAAAAAGTCTTGGGGGAATGAAGTGCATGCAAATGATTCATGTCTTGAGCATGGTATAGATCCCTTAGACAGATTTCGAGTTTTATGAACTATTTTGAGAAACAATCTGAATTGTTTTACCCAATAACAGCATATATTTTCGAATGCAGAGTCCAACTACAATTTGTAAACTTACCATAACTTGCATACGTTTGTCGAAGTCGATCGCCATTTTAACAGTTGTTTCCTCCAACGCGCATGCGTCAACGCGTGAAACAATATTTGCACACGAAATTCAAAAAATTGACAACAAAAAAATATAAACAATAAGTATCTGATCCCGGCAATGTAATGAAATGCTCCATATTTTTTTGATATAAAAACAATGTTGACCGTTATTGAGAACAATGATATAACGTAAGTTTCTACCAACGGATGCACCAAATATATATACTTTTTGAATTAAGCAAAGTTCGGCGTGAGAATCTCTCTCTTTATTATATTTACTGAATTCACAGTATCCCCAAGATCCGACACCTTTCATTGTCACAAATGCGGCACACTCATATAAGCTATAACTGTATGTATGTATGCGTCTATATGTTAATTGTGCCTCCAGACGAGTGTGTTATGATGTAGATATACAGTTCATCAACGTGTGTTGCAGCTACCTTTTAAGGAGTGAATGCATACGCTCGATTTCTGTGTATCTCGTCTTTGCTAGGCGCCCTGCCGTAGTTCGTCCGAAGGTTGTATGTCCTTGGTAGTTCACAAATATTTCTCCCTATATATATATATATATATATTTATATATTATTCTTTTATATTTATTTTTATGGTTGCATATCTATCCCAGAACGCAATCATACTCACTACTATATTGATGATAAATACTTTATTCATAGAATTTTTTTTCCTGAATAAAAAATACATATTTGTTTTCAGCAGTTGAAATCTACTATATTCTGCGAATATTGCTATTTTGAAAATTTCAATACGTTTGTTTTCATTAAATACCATGTTTTGTATTATTTTTTAGTTTATGATTTTAAAAAAAAATGGATGATCGAAATATATGTGTTACACACGGTTTAACAACAAGTGGTTTGGTTCACAGACGACAGTATCGGTGAACAAAACCACTTGTTTTACCATGTTGACTGGATTCAACGTTGTGCAAGAAAATATTCATATATCATACCATTAATATTATAATATGTGTGTTGTAATATTTATAAACCAGATGTCTACCCCACTGCTTTTCCTTGTTAATAAATGTTTCATAGTGGATGTCAGCAGGGAACTTGATCTTTGACCTAAAAATCAAACGGATTCTCCTCTTTCCACTGTCCACCAATGAAGTTTCATGAAATGTTTTTTAGGTGAAGAGGACAAACTGTGTGGGCAAGACGTTTCATTTTCCGGTTATGCTAACTGACCTTTCAACTACTGACTTCAAAATAAACAAGAATTGTCATTTCACCAAAGGCAGTCAAAGTATGACGTTTTATGAAATTAGCTATAGAGAAAGTAAAAAAGAGTTTCATTGCGGACACGATATTTCATGATCAAGTCACTGTGACATTGACCTTAGATTTACTGACCTCAATATTAATAGGGATCATACTCTTACCAAAGGCAGTCAACCCATGACGTTTGAATACATTTACTTCAGGGAAAATAGAGTTACGGTGCGGACAATGGTTTTCATGATCGGATCAGTGACCTTGACATTTGATCTCGAACTAAATAGGGGTCGTTCTCTCACCAAATGCAGTCAACCCATGTAGTTTCATGATACATGTATTTGCTTCAGTAAACAAGGAGTTACATTGTGGCCAAGGTATTTCATGATCGTTTCAGGGTTATATTGACCTTTGACCTATTAACCTCAAAATCATCAAACGGTGCAATAGTCTTATCATAGGCAGTCAACCCATGGCGTTTCAAGAGAATTCCTTCAGGAAAAGAGAAGTTTAAGTGCGGACAATGCGTTTCATTATCCGGTCAGTGACCTTGACCGTTGACCCACTTAAAATCAAAATGATCACCCTCTCGCCATAGGCAATCCATCCGTTAAGTTTCATGAGATTTTCTTAAGGGAAAGTGGACTTACAGTTTACAACATTTTACATTATCAGGTTACGGTGACAATGACCTTTGACCTAATGACCTTAAAATCAAAAGGCATCACTCCGTCACCAAATGCACTCAAACATGAATTTTAATGAGATTTGCTTCTGGGGAAGTGGACAGTGCAGACAAAGTTTTCCGTAATCATTACTGGGTCACGGCGCCCTTGATCTGCAATATTTGATATGCACATACTGATGCTTCGTACAAAGTTTCGTCAAAATCCAAGAAGTAGCACAGACACGATTTGTGACGGACGAACGGCAGCGCCAAATACAATCTGTCTCACCTACCACTTTGTGGTGGAAGACATAATTATAAAGATAATATTTTAGTTCATATGTATACTTTATTAAGCAAATAATTGAGCGAACATAAACTTCAGCATTGACTCTGGCCAGTGGTGTACATGGAGTCTTCTTCCACATGACGTGAAGCCTGAAATAAAATAAAAAGTTAATATACATCGAGTAGAATATTCAATTTGAATCAGGTGTTGCGAGGGGGAGCTAGAGCATGTTTAAGGGAACGGGACAGTTTTAAATTTAATTATTGTTTAACGCCTCATCAACACGTTGTTTAGGTTATTTGGAGCCGCCCCAAAGAGAGGAGGAAAGATACATAGGCATCCAGGAACCCTGCACTACGCTTACTACCGATTAGATACCTATGGTTCTTTAACGTGCTTGGAGGACAGACTCCGATACACAGGACCAGCCGGTTTACGTTCCCATCAGACGAACGAGGCTAGCAGGACACATCGAAGTAACCCAGTGTCGCCAGTAAGACTTGAATCCGTGTTCACTGGATTCAAAGCCGATATGCTATAAACGTCTCTTGACCAATCCTGAGTAAATGGCACATCAAATAAAGGGTCAATACATATTATATTGTGTATCATCAGATCATACGAGTATATGATTGATCTGACATGATTACAGAACAATTTTAATGTATTTTTCACCCAGCAAGAATCTATTATAAGGAAAGTTAAATCTGACATAGGGTGCAATGCTCTATAAGCCATTTTTACTAGAAGGGGAATAAAAAACAACTCTTGTCAAAAATCTGAAATTGTTAAATTTTACACTTTTTGTTCATAGGATATTTTACTTTAATGATTTAGTAAGGTCATTTTACATGGGGAAGAAACATTAATATTCAATTATTTATTTTCTCTTTCTAAACCTGGTGATGCCGCTAGTTTTAGAAATAAAACACGATTAAATAGGGCAGTTGAGAAGACACTTTTGTAGATGTTTGGTCTTTTCTGCTGTGAAATAGTGTAAAACAGACATGTGTCCCTTTAATAAATTGGGGACCCATCACATAGAACATAATCATATTGCAATTTGTTGATGTTAAAGGGACACACGGCAATCTTGAAATTTTTATCAAGCATTAACATTAGCATCTCCATTTTTGAACCTGATAACATTTTAAATTTAAACCTGCTTGCATTAAAAATTAAATAAAAGTGTCAGTTTTAATTTTGTCTTCGTTATTCTATCAAATACTATTATCAACAGTAAGTAATGTGTAAAACAATTTCTTCTGAACTATTCTAATAAATAATATTAATGATTGCACAAATGCAAATTATGCAGAAAAACTGACCGAACTCCAGAAGTTTTAAACAAATATAGACTGCCTAGTGTCCCTTTAACACAACTTGTTTTCGCATGTATCCAGTACATGTAGTTTACACGAGCTCATATGACAATCACGCTGCATTATCACTGAACAATTTTTTTACTCTAACTTTGAACAGCACCGTGCAAGCATACCACGTGTGGTAATACAAGCTCCATTTAAAGAACTACACAAGTGCAAACAATTTGTTAAAAAGACTACACATCCATATGATCCAATGGCTTTTAATACGGCTTGACATTTTGAAGTCGTCAGTATCAATTCACTTAGAGCTGCTCAAGGGCACGATTCACATTTGAGGCCTCTCAGAAAAACCACATCAATCCAATGTCAATGATCAAACAGACATAGTTTATCCTTTGTTATACATAATGTAACATATTTGAAAAAGAAAAGAAACTAAGAAGAACTAAATTGAATAAAGCATGAATACTACTTGTGCTCAATTACACGGTTAATTTAATAAAAACATCTCTCATCATTCATTATACATGTAAAATATAATGTAGCCTGAATTGGAGATTGTTCCACTTTCACAGCGTATTTCCAGCCCATGGAATAGTCATTTCTTTTGAGACACACTGGATGCAAGCGTAGTAGCTCCACCTCCTTAAAAGCTTTTAAGTGAAGTATACTTTCTCGAAATTTGGCGCGTTTTTTTTTTTCGAAACAGAAAGTAACTAGTAAATCAAATGTAAATCAAATGTAAATTCAAAATCACTTCCTTGCCTCAAAACTCTACTGTACATAAATATGAATCTGACCGATTTCAGTCATATGTCAATGGCAGTTTAAATTGTTTCAATGGTAGTTGTATCGGGTTATATATTCATGAATGTGCGAGAAAATGGGATAACATAACGATATAGAGACAACGATAACAATTTACATTCATGCATCTGAGGGGTGGGGGTGGAGGGGGTTTCTAGTTTCCTTACTCTCTCCTTGATTTCGGTAGGCAAGCTACATCTACCACCACCCCCACCTACCGTACTTGGGTGTGGGGGGGGGGGGGGGGACATTGATAGCATTTCTACTAGTAATTGTTTTATTCCACGGAACGTTCTACAGTTTACAGTACATCCAGTTACTGGAAAGATCGGAGTACACGAAAAACACTTATAGTGATTATGAACTTTCTGTTATACAGTATACACCACTTTTTTAGGCACTATATTTAGCCAATGTCTAAATATGTACGATCTTACAGTGGTGTGTACTGTTTATTAACACATTTTAATGACAAAACAAATACCTTGATAATGGACCTCTAGCAGCAGACAGTAATCCCAAATCCAATTTGCACCAACATGTCAATTTATGTCACGTGTCAAGTTATGTCACGGTGACCTGTCAACAACACTGCACCGTGTTGACACATAATGGGACGTTATTTCGTCCGGTAAGGTTAATCTACGGTATGAAACACTGTACGCGTGTTGTTAGACTCCATAGGTACCCGTAGTGTTCGCCGACGTAGCACGCCTAATTTCGCATATAAAAAAATGGCTTCTGTTTTAATTGAAAATTCGTAAAATAGTCCGTAAAATACAAAGAAATAGTCCATGTTCGCGGAGTAAAAATGCGAACATAAATGATATGTTATAGGTCCGTGGCGTTCCTACTGAACATACGACGTCATTATACAAACATACGACGTCATCAACCGACAGCGATATATATAGGAATCTATTAATAAAAAAAGTCTTAAACGAGACTTTTTTAGGGTTATATGTAGTACATAGGATCTCACATTCGTGCCTTTTCGTTATTGAATTTATAAAAATCGTTGGAAAAAATCGTTTAATAGATTCAATATTAAACAGGCATTCGTGAAAGATTCTCTATACATTAACAATATAGTGACGCGAACACAGTATTTAATGATACTATAGCTTTATATAAGGCTAGTGGGTGCGTACCTAAACAAAATCGGGCGGGAAAGGGTGAGGGTTTACAATTAGTTTACTGACAAATTCGGGCTTGTGCAACATGGCCGTCAACCCGTATATAAAGTGAGAAATTTATACCACGATATCATTTTTAATCTGTATCTAGTTGTTTCAACATCTATATAAAACATAATTGTTCTAATCATTCAAAAATAGTTCGATGAACACGGGATTCGAACTCGAGACCTCCGAAATGGCAATCCGTATACACTACCATAAGCCACAGAGCGTATGTATAGTATGAATGTGTGTGAGTTTTTGATGTTGCCTTATGTTGCCTTATGTTGCAGGTAACGAAATGAAAAAAAAGTTTGCTATCAAACTGTTTTATATACGGGATCTAGCCATGTTTCACCAGCTTGAATTTGGTAGAAATCCATTTGGTTTAGGTACACGTCCACTGGCCATATATTCTGTGGCGACTTTGTTTATTTAAATGCATTGGTATCGTTTAACAAAATCCACTTGTTTGGAAATATTAAATAAAAACGTTTTAGATTATTTCAATATATATTTTACAATATTCACTTCAGTACTGTAGCCTGAGTCTGTATAAGCTAAATTATCAAAAGAACGAATCCCATCTAACCTTAAGTTTCCAAAACCCATTTTTTCAAAAAAGAAACGGAGTTTATATACACAAATTGAAAAGAACACGCGCTAGGCGTTAATCTGCCTGAAACAGCAGAAAACATAGCAGGAAATGACGCAGCGTAATTCACGCTGGCAGAAAACGGCGTAAAATATCAGCAGAATTCAAGGCAGAATTCTGGCAGAAAAAAACTTATTTTGAATTAAACTATACAGACTTTGACTTCAAACATACAATAAAATATAAAATTAAACACTTACCGATAGGAAGATAAATTTAAGGTGAGTTAATATACCAGATAGAAGCGGAAGTTGACAGCTAGACGGAAAATATATCGTCTGATGTAAACAAAGACATCGGAAGTGAACTATTAACCTATTCATCGGTAAATACAAATAATGTCAGCGTGTACATGTTTCCAACAATTCGAGGAATGTGGAGTATATAATAGATAACAGTTGATAAGAGATTAATCTTCACTAGGAAACTATTTACCTCGTATGTATGCATTAACTGCATAGACAATTAATCTGCTTTATAATAACAGTATTGTTTTTAAATGATCGACAAAAATACCCAACCCACATTTAAACTGCAACGTAAGCATAAATACACAGTCTACAAATAGACGATCGATTACTGATTTTAATCGCGACTAAGTGATAATAGGGGTTTTTGTCTAATAATTTAAATAACTATGAAGTATGTGAAGTTTCTAGGTCAAATGATACTATAATGGGGCCTGAGGACATTGCATGTATATCAAATAGTCCATAAACATTTGCTAACTCATAAATGTTACAAGATTTGTTAGATATGTGATAGACACCTGGGTCCGGTTTAATTAAACATCTTACGATGTCTCATATTTTAAAATCGTTAATTTTTTTTCACTTAAGCATTCAATGTAGACAATTATGTGTGCACGTAGTGCAAACATATCAGATGTATAAGAAAATGAAATGAAATCACGTTTATTTGAAAAGTGTAATTTAGTGAAGCATTTAAGAAATTGATTTACATCAAAATGGTCGTATTTGTTTCATAAAACGGGGCCCTGGGTCCGCATTAGGTGGTCCGAGTATCAACTTCCATACTCCATCAAACGCATTCTCCAAGAAGTGAAAACGGGGTTGGCTGGGGTATGAAATAAAACCTTAATTTCGTTTTAAAAAGTTTGCATATTGTAAAATTAAAACGTTTAATAGGTAATTTTAAACAAGTTATAGTGTTTTAAAATAATCCTGCTAATATATGCTTTCCCATCACTTAATAGAATTAAGGCGGGACCACGTAATGGTATGCATAATGCAATTTAAGTGGAAACTATTACTTAATTAAGATTTATAATTATCCTTATTAATCTCTCAGGGACACTACAAACCATCAAATATTTAGCTGTAGGTTTTATCTATCGAACACCTTATTACCAATATTAATAAATGTCTTGAATCGATAGAAAAAGGTGTCTAAATATTTGATAAAATTTGACTTAAGATATTGCTAAGAAGCTTTATGAATACGGACCCTGGCAGATACAGATGACTAACCACAAGATCTTCCTCGAAAGGAAAAATACTAAAGTAAAGTATATTTTATTCTTCAGATAATTATACAAAAACAGAGCTTTCTTTCCGTTATAAGTAATATTTATAGCATATGGTTTAAACCCCTAGAGGCCTTTTTTGCCACTGACCGATCCAAGTTTCAACCAGTTTGTGTTTGTGATGGCATATCTTGCCTATCTTGCCTTTTATTAATCTCTGTAGTTGCTGTTCGTTTCTGTTTGTGTTTGTGTTTGTGTTTGACTGTCGTCCTTGAATGCTACTTTTCCTGTTCGATTGTTATATCTACTTTTGCATATTAACTGATCCTAAGTGTTAAGTCAAACGCTCCTGATTACCTTTCATTATTTGACTGTGTATGTGATGTTGTATACTAAGATATAGGGTCCTGTAGAAACCACAACGACCAAACGCTATGGCATCGTATGTCGCATTATACTACAAGCAAGGAGCAATCTTTAATTAATTACACTAAAAGTCCTAAGTCTTAGATCGAAAGCTCATGGTTACCTTTCATTATTTGATTTTGTACGTGACGTTGTATACTATGTCCTCAGTGATAGATCGAAAGCTCCTCGTAAGCCTTTAGTATTGAGTTAAACTTATTTATTTTACATCGATTGTAACGAAAGCTCTATGAACTTATTTCAATCACTCTCGATGTCTTCCTGGGTAGAACCAGTACTAAGCAATGCAGATAAAGTGTCTTGCTCAGGGACACAACGTATATGGCAATGACGGGAATCGAACCCACGACTTTTGGATCATGGGTCCAACGCTCTACCACTAGACCACAGCGATCCAGAAGTATTTTTAGTATTTGATTGTGTGTGAGACGGTACATGCTAAGTCTTAAGTGGTTAGATCGAAAGTTCTTGATTACCTTTCATTATTTGATTTTGTATGTGACGTTGCATATTATCGTGACTTATAGTTGTAGAGATAAACATAAACCTTAGGTATGAACTTGTGTGTGTATAAATTACGTTTGATATGAACGTACTGATTTTCTATTATATTGCAACTCAATACGTTGTCAAACGAAAGGAGAAATTTGAGGATCGACGAATGCGATAAGTACAGCACAATTGCAGTCTCGGTTTGAATGTGCGGTAGTGAAATATGCTTGCTACCGTTCAGGCCCTTTAGCGCCAGGTTGAGTAGAACTCAATAGTACGTACACTGAAGCAATCCCGAAGATTGTATGCATATGACGGTGAACATGGAACTTTCAATGTGGTATTGTCATAATATGGACCCAGGTTCTAATAAAATGCTTTGCACTTAACGAGAAAAAATTGGGAGAAATAAACAAAATAGAATTTAGGTGGGAGCATAAGTGTTTTGTTTTAAAATCTTCGATCATTTAATTCGTACTAATGTTATTTAAACTAAATAGCCAGTAATAAAAAATGGCACTGTGGTATTCATATTGTTTTGCATCTGAACTGCTTTGGAAGTCGTTATGATTATACCCGGGATACATTGTATTAAATGTTCATCGATACTTCAGTACATCTAAAATTGTATAGACACAATTTAAAGGTGAGAAATACCTCATGTACATCTGAAGCTGTAGGTATCCTTTATTCACAGCACGTTATGTATAAGACAAACACTACGTATTTTTTTATAAAATATCGGGCAATCCAAACATTTTTAATGCATATGGCACATATGGTTCATAAAACTGCTTTGATATTTCTAACGCGGTGTATATTTTAAATAAATCGAACTGGGAAGCGAATGAAGCCAGGTATGTGCTTTCAAAATAATTCATAATTACAGCATTTTTTTAAATGCTGAAATTTAAAACAAGGTAATGGTATGAATGTCTAAATCTTTAGCATATATACATCTCCAGTCAACGAATATAGATTAAGCACTCCTGATCGCCTTCGAATACGGGCATTTTTCAGCTTGCACAATTTGGAGCGAGACAAAAAATCGTTTTACGTTTTTTACGACATATAAATGTAATTTGCATTGCAAGAAGTACATCGATGTCCTAATATGTATGCACTATTGTTTGGGGCGCTTGTTTCAGCCAAATGTGTTTTGGACTTTTCAGATGAAATTCATCTACTACCTAAATAAGTTGTATATCAGTGAAATAGATCTGTTTAGTGGTAAATAAAGATACCTTACTTTTCAGTTATTTGAAATTTCTTAATTTTCTGCTGTCCCACCAACAAGGAATTCACATTAGGAAAAGCCCGATCAAAAAATCAGTTTGGCTGTAAAATATTTATTTCTTAACCGAATTTCAAAAGTAAAGCAGTTTTTTTTATTTTTTTACCACTAACAATACCAGTTATAATGACATATAACTGATGTACGTAATATGAATAAGGCACTGCCTCATGGCGAGCGTCGGTTTAAGTAAATAAAATGGTTAAATTGTGTAATATTACTTATACTGTAATAACTTATAACATAGGGATTTTCTAAACCCAACTCAGTTGCTCCGTTCTAAGGGTCACACAAAAAACGCAACCCACTACTATTCACACACAAACTTTGCTATCATCACACAGAAAAAACTAATTCAACAAACTATTTAAGCATAACTATTCGAAATCGAAATGGGGATATACACATTAACTCTATTACCTCAAAATCAAACCAAGCACTGCAGTCTAATTTCCATTGTAATATTGGCAGGGATTTTTCCCCTTAATATTGTGAAGACTCCCGACCCTAGCCTGGTCATTTTGTGGAGAAAAAAAGAAGAGATATTACTCAATACGTACATACATAGTTTTTGTGAGAGGAGGATAATATGAAACATTTTAGATAAACTTTCTTCTATGAACATATCCAGAACAAAACAATATTGAAAAAGTTAAAATTTGGAAATGTTGTTTTCCAAAAAAAAAAAAAAAAAATAATAATAATTGTGAAGCAAATCGGCCACAGTTGTGAAAACATGACTTGAATTGTGAAGTAATCAGATTTCGGTCCCTTTTATAGAAGGAAAAAAAGCCCTGGTTAAAAGCGTTCACTTGTGCAGCATGTGTCAGGTGAACTTGAGTAAGCATGATCAGTATAATTATGTTGCATACTTTTTTATTATGAGATTTCTCAGGATGATCCAATCTATTCCTATTTCCTAAATGTAAATGAATTTAGTTAGCAGCAATGATCAGGTAGGAAGGAATAGGAATGATCACTACCCTAACGTGTTCTATGTTTTGAATTGTTTCATGTGAATAAGGATCATTTTGAACATCTGGATGTGTAATATGGCTCAACACGTGTGACTACAGTCAACACGTGTGTTCAATCAATTGTCTGTTCACTTGTATTGCTTACACATGGTTTGTTTAAAAGAAAATGATTATTTTCCAACAAAATGTCAATAGTCCTTGTAAAAGGGCCATTTGGTTTATGTGAATTTAACATTTAAGTCTTTTTCCCTTCTTGTTTATCTTCCGGCAATTGAGAACATTAGCGCATGCTTTTATTTCACAGGCACTTGCCCATCAATTGCCATTTAGCAAACCAATATTCAGATATTGTACAGGTCATTTATTCTTGTAAGACTTACTTTTATATTCATCATGTAATATATTGACTTTTGTTTCACAACTTTCCCACTGGTTAACAGTGCTTTGACATACACTTCTATACAGATTCGAATGGTCAACTCAGACAATGGAAAAAAAGAAGAAAAAAAAGAAGAAAAAAAGAAAAAAGTTTACATTTCCAGGAACATTTTACACG
This sequence comes from Cyrtodaria siliqua, assembly GCA_037043455.1. Taxonomy (NCBI): domain Eukaryota; kingdom Metazoa; phylum Mollusca; class Bivalvia; order Adapedonta; family Hiatellidae; genus Cyrtodaria; species Cyrtodaria siliqua. Next base: position 38,264 of record JAWPHD010015053.1, on the reverse strand, counting down.
ATGTATAATGTGCCATATATGGCAAGCCAAGGTTCACGGTCAACAAACTAGGATTAACGATCGATAAACTAGGTTTTTCGAACGTAAAAGCATGTTAACCTATACTTTCGAGCGAAAACATAGGATAACGTCCGTAAACCATAGTTCACGCTCCTAAGGAAAGGTTCACGCTCGTAAACCCAAGTTCACGGTCGTAAACTATGGCTCACGCTCGTGCACCCCGGTTTACGCTCGTGAACCCTGGTTCACGCTCGTAAACATAGGATAACGACCGAAATTCATAGTTCAATCGAGAAACCTAGTTTATCGAACGTAAACCATGGTTTACGGTCGATATACTACGATTATCAATTCAACTATGAATTTCGAGCGTGAACCTATATTTACGACCGTGGACCATAGTTTACGAGCGTGAACCATAGTTTACGGACGTAAACCTATGTTTACAACCGTGAACTATAGTTTACGCTCGTAAACTATGGTTCACGCTCGTAAACATAGGTTCACGCTCGTAAACAAAGGTTCGTAAAACCGGGTTTATCGACTTGTAACTATGCTTTCGGCCCGGTATCTGTGATTTACGAGCATAGCCTATCACGACCGTGAACCATAGTTTACGAAAGTGAATTATAGTTTGCGAGCGTGAACCTAGGTTTACGACCGTGAACCATAGTTTATGGACGTGAACCTAGGTTTACGACCGTGAACCATAGTTTACGGACGAGAACCTATGTTTACGAGCGTGAACCATAGTTTACGAACGTGAACCTATGTTTACGACCGTGAACTTGGGTTTACGAGAGTGAAGCATAGTTTACGAACGTGAACATAGGTTTACGTTCAATAAACTAGGTTTCTCGAACAAATCTATGATTTTCGGTCGTTATCCTATGTTCACGAGCGTGAACCTATGTTCACGGTCGTAAACCCATGTTCACGGTCGTAAACCCAAGTAACGGTCGAAAACATAGGTTCACGTTCGTAAACTATGGTTCACGCTCGTGAATCCAGGTTCACGCCCGTAAACATAGGTTCACGCTCGTGAACCTAGGATAACGACCGATATTCTTGGTTCAATCGAGAAACCTAGTTTATCGAACGTAAACCTGGTACCACAACGTTATCCTATGTTTTCGCTCGAAAATATAGGTTAGTATTCGATAAACCTGGTTTTACGTTCGAAAAACCTAGTTTATCGATCGTAAATACTACGTGAAGCTGGGTTCACCTAATTATTGGACAATTGGCTTGCCATAGCCATATATATATATGCTCAATACTACTTCATAAGAGAAGGTTTGATTTATGTAAATAAGCAACAGCATACTGCTCACATATCGTGAATATTCATTAAAAAAATATAATGATAGTATAAATCACAGAACATGGTAAATACATAAATATTGCGGTCTCCATTTTATTGATTTGATTAAGAGGTCCTTTTGATCTGACTTAGATCGATTTTTATATCTATATTTAGCCTCATCCTAATAGGCTTGGTTGATCTGATTTTAAAAGCCTCTGACATCCTGAGAAGTTTGGTTGATCTGATTTTAAAAGCCTCTAGCATCCTAAGAGGTTTGATTGATCTGATTTAGCATCATCCAAATAAGAGTTTTTGATTGATTTGACTTAGTCACATCCTAAGTAGGTGTGCCTCTTTGTGAATTGACCAGATTACAGTTTGAGGTCCTCATATCGCTAACAAGGGCCATAATCACAAAGAGGCACACATACACCCGTTAATGACCTGTTTATAACATGTGTGATCAAAACAATATTATTTTTAGACATAGGCCCCTACCTAAATTACGCAAAGTAATACTACTGTTTATTTACTTCTGTATTTTTATGTTTCATCTACAAGAAAAAAAGCATAACGTTTATATACACCAGTCATTGTCTCCGTTGCCAAGTGGTTAACAATGTTGCTTTGTAAACCTTCTCGCCTCTCATCGCAACAGGTTCGTATCCCACTGGGAGTTCGACTTGTGAGAATGTGTCGATTCTTACGGATGGCGGGAGGTATACAGAACTTGTTCTACCCAGGACAAGTGTGTGGTCTGCCTCCAACACCCAAAAATCCACTGTCATATATAACCTTACATGTGTTGAAAGTGACGTAAAACACCATACAAACAAACAAACAAATCATTGCTGATGTGTCATTTGAAATAATCATTTCGTTTAAAACCTTGTTCCCAAGTCACCACTCTCTAAATCCCCTCTTGAAATTAAAACTGCGTCGAACATCACTGACTGACGTAATCATCATTGAAAATTGTCATAATGGTGACGTACTATTACGTCTATGTACACTACAGTACGTGCTTGACCATGTCTACAAAGAGCAAAACAGGTTTACTTTTCGTCGTTTGTGCTTTTAAGTAAAAAGAAAGGATATTTCAATAACCGCCTTTGGTTTCGCAAAAATAATTTAAGGGTAAAAAGGTAGGCGAATAATTATTATGACACAGTTCAGAGATTTAGGATGGTCAGCTTTCTTACTCCTTTTGTCATATTGTATTTGCAGTGAAATTGGAGTGCTTTCACGTGAAAATCACCGCATGACAATACTTTTTTAATAATACATTGATCTACTGTAGATCATATTAGATCTACTGTGAATGTAATGCCAGTGATGGTGCTTTAGAGTTATTCTATTATATTCTATTTTAAGCCAGAGAACCATCTTTATTTTTTAAATAATAGCGAGCACAGCTAGCGAGAAGTGCCGAAGGCACTTCGAGCCCAAGCGAACTTTACGGTAACAGGACAGAAAAAAAAAGAAGAAGATAATTGCTAATCTATGCTTCTCGATTTTGATGGTAAATCGTCGTTGTCACGCTTTAAGCATTTCTAACGCGGACACCGGCTGCCACTATTGGAGTTTTAGTTTCGAAATTCTGATTTATTTTCTTTAAAACAGTTTTCTATGCAACGTTTCCGTTAGGACTGGATAGAATGGAGTTTCAGAAATAATTTGAAAAGCTTTCTGACTCCTTGAAAAAGTCCTATAGAATATGTGCAGCATAATATGTAAAGGGTTAAAATGCGAAAATTGTGCTTTGTAGAGAAGCATTTATTTTCAAGGTAAATTTTAAAAAATGTCAATAACTTCAAGAATATACTGAACATGTCAACAACTGCATAGCGCACAATGTTAAAACAACACTAGATGCATATGTGAGTCAATAAATTGGTATACATTTTATTTGTAAACACCCGATTTGAACAACATTAAATCGTCTTGGCCGGAAACTTTCAAGATTATGCAAATTAGCGCGTGTTAAAATCAGTGACGTAACTAGTAAATTATTTCCATAGGTGTTTCTGTACGAGAAAGTGAGAAATTTGATGTGTAATGTAAAAGGTATGACACTGTTATGTTGGAAAGGTGAACGGTGAATTGTGCCTTGTGAAGTCGTCACCGTATTCTCTGTAAAGTATTCTCTGTGAACTGTTAAGTGAGAAGTGTGAAATATCAAGTGTTCTCTGAAAAGTGTTAAATATGAATTTCGAAATGAGAGTTATTAGAATCAAGATGACGCTCTCTTCACTATAGATATTTAATTGTTTGAATATTGTTTATATACTTTTATTTCATTTAACATGTTTAATGACGAAATAATTTAATCAGAAACCATTAATTTATGTTAATTGCATATCTATGTACAACTGAACTTGCCCGTCGTATAGTGCAGAATGTGTCTTAAACAAAAAACAACAGTTGTTATATGTTTTAGATCATATTTCTAGCAATTTGAAAACAGTATTTATTTACTTACCAAATGCCGATGCCACGCCCAGGTTCACCAAAAGGCAAAACACAGAAAATACTGTAAGGAAACAAGTTTAAGGAAGTATGTTATGGTATCTCTAAATCTCTACAACATCAAATCATTCTTAATAGTTACTGTAAATATCGAGGAAAACATAGCAGTGGGAAACATGATTTGCATGAGAAAAAACAGTAAACTACATTTGGAAAAAAGGATTAGACCAGCCATATAGTGGTCAATGTAGTGAATCTAATGGGGCATATGTTTATCAGCTTTGCTTTTAATATAAGCCCATTATTATAAATTATAAATTGAGTATGGTCGGTGAAATTGCTGAAATTGTTCAATGCATAGCATTAAATCGTTTAATTCAGGATAAACAAGTGGACGGCCCTTTACCATACTCTAACTTCCAATAAATGAAAGTTAGAGTACGAACAAGGTCTCTAAGTACACCATACTGCAAAACAGATAGAGTCTGTCTCAGCTCGTTGGTTATTTAAAAACCTCGAACGGGTTACACCCAACTCGATGATTAAATAAACCAACTCGCTGAGACTAGACTCTATCTATAACATATTGTGTATTGCCTCTAATGATTTGCAAAAAAATAGGCGGTGTTGTTTAACGGTATTTTGTATACAAATTTAGTTATTGTATGTGTACTAACAAAAGTGGACTTAATGTTGAACATTTATTTTGTGGTTTAAACACATGCAAAAACTGTCATGTACCATACTTTCCTTGCATTTGTCCATGATATAAAACAGTTAAGATCACATCGGTGTAATGTCTCAAAGAATCAAGAATATTGTACATGACAACATGCCTTATGAAAAATAGTATGAAATCAGAAACTTGGAAATCGCCGAACGCGATATATATACATGAATATATACAAATACTGTAGTCTCGGTTTGATTGAAAAATGATTGCTACGGTTCATGCCATGTTCAACGAGTTCAAATATATCTCTTCTTTCTATTATTTTCCGTATTATTATTGGTGTATAAATATAGATATAAAAAACGAACAGGAAAAGTAGCATTCAAGGGCAAAAACATACAGAAACAAAGAACAAATTTAAAAATGAATAAAAGGCCAAATAAGACATCACAAACACAAAAGGGTTGACAATAGGGCTACCGCCTTGGAACGGTCAGAGGCAAAGAAGGCCGCTGGGGGTTTAAACCAGGTTCTAGGGTGCATCAAACCTCACACTCACCCTACTCTCAAAGAAATATAAAAATATCGGACAGGAGGGAAAGCAGCATTCAAGGAGGCCAGTCAACCACAAAACACAGACACAAACACGCAAACAGACGAACAAGAAGGCAAAAGTAATAAGAAATGCAAACAACATCACAAACACAAAAGGGTTGACAATAGGGCTACAGCCTTGGAACGGTCAGTGGAAAAGTAGGCCACTAGAGGTTTAAAACGGTTCTAGGGTGCACCAAACCTCACACTTACCCTACTGGCATCCCATTAAAACAGGACAGTGTAAATAAAGAAATCCTCTCCATCATCTAATCTCTAACCAACAAGGCAGCATCAATAGGCAATATAAGTAAAACACAAATATGCTCGTGTACATATAATACAAAATAAAAAAAGCCTAGAAAGCTACAATGAAGGTACTCAATGACTTGGCAGAAGCCAGAGCAACAAGAGAATAAAACAAAATAAAACGGGAGATTGTAAATAAAGAAATCCCCGCCATGAATTATTCTCTAACCAATAAGGCAGCATTCATAGGCAATATAAGTAAAACACAAAGATGCTCGTGTATATATCAATACAAAAATCACAATAGCCTAGAAAGCCACAAAGAAAGTACTCAATTAATTGCAAGGAACCAGAGCAACACGTGAATAAACCAAGAAAGACAAGACTGCGGACAGAATTCAAACGTCACCGTCCTTGATGGCTTTAAGTAGACGTCATCATAAGGTCCACAGCCTGTCAGGTCATCGCACAATTAAAGAGTAAAGAATAGTGACGAACTGTAAATGGGTTTACCACCAAGCATGCAGTGTGTTGCAAAATGATAGGGTCATAACCTATTTCGATATACCTTTTAACAAGTTTAACAAAGATAGTATGAAAGTGATCATGATCAAGGATCGTACGAAGTTTGTAAATCACCTCACCATAGAAGTCTGGCTGAGATAGTCCTTGTTCTTAAATTACTTTTATGTTTGGAAAGAAGATCAGGGTCACGATAATAATATTTTGCAAATATTTTACGAAGTTTATGGTAACTGTAACCCTGATGGCGTAGCCTTTTTAGTTATACAAAGGTTACGAATAGTAAAGTCCTGAACTCGAGTTCAAGCTCTAGAAGAAATAATAAGTTGAGACACATAGACCCATAAGAAATTGTTCGGGGAACAACCCCATCCAAATGGGGATAATTAACAATATCAAAATTCAAATCATCTCTCTTGTCATATATTTTGCTAATTATCAAGAAAAGAAGCGTTAGTATTAGAAATATTAGCTTTGTTAAGTTAAAATTCTTTAGGGTATATATTATTAACCATAGTAGACAAGAGAGGGTCAATATTAGTTATTGGGTTTGTTTCTGACCCCCTACAGTAATATGTGGTGTCAGTAGGATGTATAGGGGGCGAGGCAATAGCCGAATTCCCCTATATATCTGACTGACCCAACATATTTCTGTAAGGGGTCAGTAACAAACCCAATAACTGATTTATTGCATCGAGCACCTTTTTTAACGCAAATACCGATATTTAACCCATTTTAATGGAGCGGAAACATCATTGAGAAGTTCGTGCACTTTGACGTCATGACGTTGACGTCACTACCGGTACAGTTTAAAAACATTATTAATTTACTTATTTTGCCTCAAAGAACTATTCGCAAATGATTTAAACTTTGAATCGGAATTGTAGTCTATATTGTTTTAGTGAAACTCTATGAAATCTACTGACCCACTATAGAATAATAGAGGGTCACCATGTTACCGCTCTAATCCATTGAAAGTCCTAGGATTTTGTCGAGGTGCAATAATGTTTAATATGTCATCCAGATGCATGTGAGTGTCATTAAAAGCCTCAATAACATTTTCCTTGACTAGTAAATGTCCATAATGTAATCCAAAATCACCTATCCCTGACAAGTATTACTTTAAAAGCAGTTTGCTTGTCTATTTTAAAAGATCAGTGAATCAGTGAACTTGCTGTGCATTATTGTGAATGTATCTTCATCTAGCTGTAATGTTAATCAATTATCTATATTATAATATACTGAAGGAAAGGGAAACGCATATTAAAAAACATGCCTATACTACACTATTATACACACCTAATTCCAAGTATTATTCCATAGTTATTAGTATATAAGTACACGATATGTATGTGCTTTCATTACTAATTACTCATCCCTCTAAGTACTGGGAGAAAGGGTCCAGACTTTGCCGAACATAACCAAAACATATTATTTAATAACAAGAGGGCTCGTTTGGCTCTATTGGTTACTAAAGCGTTGGCGGTGGTAGAGGAGGAGAATGAGTGGCGACATGGTTGTTTCAAGCTATATGAGCTTTTCATGAAAGAACATTATAAACAAGTTCGGCAAAGATCCGATAAAGAAATGAAGGTCAATTTAAATAGTGATATTTACATGCTAAATAAGTTTGGTAAAAATAAAAAGAAAACTGAAGTAGCTCCAGATTTAACAGCAATATATATAATTTTCCAATAAATTATTTAGCCTGACACGGGTAGATTTTGGTATTATACCACTTTTTTAGGACCAAGATAACTTTATAAAATATTTAAAAAAACTTAATATAGACCTATAACCCATTGGTTCGAGGGGGCATGGGGTGGATAGGGATATATGTGAGTCATGCACAACTGTTTTTCAAATTTATCAGAGCTTTAGTAACATTTTTTAGTAACATTTTGAACAAAATTGGTAAAGACCAGATGTAATATGAAGAAACTGCAAATTTAACAAAGAAAAATAGAGTGTTCTTTTAACAAAACAGGAGAAATATATCTGTCTTAAATATTCCATCTAACTATTGTTCTGACTTATCCTAGACTGTATTGATATCAGCAATCTGGCCAAGTTTGGTAAAGATCGGATGGACAATAAAGAACATATTGTCTTAACGAGGCAATATTTAGAATATTGTTCAAGGGCCATACATCCGATGTTAATCAAAATAAATGCTGGTTTTCGAAATTGTATGAGCTTTCGTTGAAATAGGTGATATGAACAATGAAGCCACTATCGTCTTAACAAACACAATATGGCATACTTAACCAAATCATGGGTCACAACTTCGGTGTTACTCATCCTTTGCTAGCTAGTTTCCGAACTGTTTATCCGAGCTGTCAGTAATGCAAGTATCAACACTATCTATTGAAAGCTTGGTAAAGATCAGATAAAAAGTTAAGCAAAAGATAAATGCCCTATCATAAAATGCAGCACATTTAAGCAAAATACCAAAACTCCGGTGCTACTCTTTGATATGGCTGCCTTTCGGAATTGATTGACCTGTCATTAAAATCAGATAAACATGAATGCTCTGTCGTCTTAACGAGGCAAAATAAATCACATTTAACTAAATCAAAATAATTGCTGGTTTTCGAACTCGTTCGAGCTTTCATTTATATCAACAATTTAGCAAAGAAAAATGAAGGCCCTATAAACATTCGCGGACGGACAACGGACATCCCGTATGATCTGCTGGCCTGTAAAAGGGGTTATAAAAGGGACCATAACGACTTAACGTAGTTAAGGTAAGTACTTAACAATCACACATGTAGTATAGTACAGTACTTTACCAACGGTAAGTACTTCACAATCAAGCATGTATAACATAGTTAAAGTGATCAAAGTAAAGTACTTAACAAACGTGCATTTAATTACAGATAATGTAAGTATTTAACAAGCCGACATGTATAGTATACTCTATATAACCGAACGTTATTAAAAGCAGGCGTGTATAAAAAAATATAGTCATGACTATGAAATTTAAGAACTTTTCCAGCAAGGATGTATAGCTGACTCGACACGATCAAATGTAAGGAAATTAACAAGCAAGCAGTTAGAACATAGTCTATACGATATAAAAAGTACATTAACAAATCTAAGAATTTAAAAAAAATGCATACAGTCACGGGTATTATATACGCTACATCAACAAAGATAAATACTTAACAAGCATGAATAAACATATATTTTGTAACATACATTACTATAAAACAGGTAAGTACTTGACAAACATGCATATACATATATTACATACATTGCACTAACAAAAGTATGTACTTTACAAGCATGCATATACGTATATTACATACACTACACTAACAAAAGTATGTACCTAACAAGTATGTATATACGCATATTACATACATCGCACTAACTTAACAAGCATGTATATACATACATTACATACTCTAAACTAACTAATATCAGTACCTAACTATCATGCATGTATAACATACACTTCACTTTCAAAGGTAAGTAGCAGGGAGTCCGTGGCCGAGTGGTTAGAGTCTCTGACTTGAAATCGCTTGCTCCTCACCGCTGTGGGTGTGATCCCTCAGGGGCCTCGGAATCTCGATGTGAGGAAGCTATCCAGCTGTCTTGCGGAACGTCGGTGGTTCTACCCAGGTGACCGCCCGTACACGAAAATTGCCCGGAGGGGCACCTGGGGTCTTCTTCCACCAATGGAATAATAGAAGTAAGTGTAACAAGTATGCATATAAGTGTATAGAATACACGTACACTACACTATTATATATACGTAATTTACCAGCAGCGTGCATAACTCTATATTAGTATGTACACATACTACCGTCCGGAAGCAATGACAAACATACCACTGAGAGCATAAAACGGCGTGTGTGTGTGTACAAATGTAAATACAAATCCCTTTCAATGGAAGTATTTAGCTATTACGAGCACCTGTTAAGACAATTAAATGTCAAACGAATCAGGCATATGAACATCTCAAAGTTTCTAAAGGATTCCGAAAAAAATATAGAAAAATACAACCGCCTAGAAGTTAGTAGAAGTTTTGTGTAAACCAACAGCAATCGGCGCAATATTATGCATAGCATGTATTGGGCACGACAAGATAACCGCGTATCTATAGTGTAGGGTGGCAATGGTCTCTGCCAAAATTTATTATGACTTTTCAGACACAACTTAAAATTACGACATGTTCATGATTTATAATCAAATGTACTTACCACAAAGTAAACATACTTTGGGAACTTTTGGGATGACAACAGGGTAAGAAAGAGGTTTGGTGCACCATAGAACCTGGTTTAATCCCATAGCTTTCTTTCCAGTAGCCCTAATGTCAACCCGTTTGTGTTTGTGATGTCATATGTTGCTTTTTATTCATCTTTATAATTATTGCTTGTTTCCGTGCGTGTTTTTGGTTGACTGTTGTCCTTGAATGCTACATTTCCTTTTCGGCTTTTATATCTATATGCACATACTTAAACACGAGTTTTTTTATTAAGAAAAAAAATCAATTATATTGAACTGAATGGAGAACGAATAACGTAATAAAGTAATTTAAAAAAATACAGACCTGTCGATTTCATGATAACAGTTGTTCCTCCACACAATGTATGTCACCGATTAACTTTATTTTACTTACGTATTCAGATGAAACAAGCTTAATCTTAAATGGGATCTAAACTTAGACAAAATCGTGAGCCTTCAACGTAAATTATGGAAGACGTTTGTTATCACAGTGGAGTGTCACACAAGTTCAAACACGATTTAATAATTGTGGAAATATGTCTGGATATTTGTAATATCCTTGAGTGAATACTTTAAATTCAAATTTGTATTTCATCGCTAAAACTCAATAACCTCACGCCCGACTAACCATCGTCCATTGTCCCATTGTTGACTGCACGTGTATATGGCCACTGAATCAATAATTGCTTGTAACGTGGACTCTCGCAAATCAGTTTTAAGTCTACGGAAGTGGGGTCAACATTGAACATTTAAAACCAAATATTGTCGATCTGGACCTTTACCGTGCGAGCATAGGAGTGTTTAACCCTCGAAATCGGCATGTTATTATTCGTGACAGCCTGTACTCACCATCTACGACTGGTTCAGACATTCAATATCGAATGCTAGCTACTATGATATATATGCTGGCTTCTTATTTACTGTTAATCAGTTGCTGCTTATTCATCAATCGTATGAAGAATTATGCTGTTCTAAAGGTACCTCGTCACCAATGCTGTACAAAACACCACAGAAAGATGGCGTTATGCTTGGACTCATCACTAGCTACTCTACATTTACTGAATGTTTTCCTGGACTACGATCACGCCTGCTGCTATAAGCCGGTGATGTCGAGGAAAATCCTGGACCTGTCTCCGAAGATAGTGAAACCAAATTTCTCGAAGCAATAAGCGCTTTGGATTTCCGTGTTATGAGGGAACTAAATCAATCCATACCGAAATATCGGTAATGAAACAAGATATTGCTACCGTAAAGAAAGATTGCTACGAGTCTAAAATTGACATTATTATACTGAAAAAGAACCAAACTGAAATGAAATCTTAAGTTTTGTCGATTCAAGGTGAAATCACCGAAATACGCGAATTTAAGGAGAGGCTTCAACTTGATGTGGACTTTCATAATAACGAACTAGACAATAAGATCGATAAACTAGATGCAATAAATGAAGATATAGATTATCTATAACGCGAATCTCGCAAAAACACTATGAGAGTGTTTGGTTTACCAGAAGCAAACGATGAAACTCGAGAATCTTTGAAAACAGAAGTATTTAATAAAGTCTTGAAAGCTGCAAACCCTGAAAATGATTGGGATTCTGATGACGTCAAATTTATTACACTCGTAGGGATTAAGAGAGATGAAGAGGGGTATAGTCGTATGATTTTGGTAACATTTTGATGCGATGATAACAAGCTTAGTGTATACAAGGCCGCGAGAAGCTGCGAGAAAGTGGTATCCACGTGAGTGATGATTTGACGCGAAGGCAGAGACAAAAAATAAAAGCGCTGAAATTAGTAGGTAAAGAGGGTTATTATTACAAATGTAAATTACAAATACGCGAGACTGTAGAAAACAGTAGCAGTGTCTCAAAAGAACGCATCTTCGTACAGGCGCGGCGCAAATACTACAGCTCAGCTGTAGATATACTGCAAAAGAGTCCGCAAAACTTAATCAATCTATTCAAGACGATACAAATCAACCGTCCGAAATAGTAACTGACGGCTGGGATCCAGCCGAAAATGTGTAGGGTTGTGGCCGAGGTCCAACAAACAATTACACTCTAAATATACTCTGTTGGAATATTGAAGGGTTGAAAAACAAGATTTTTTATGACGAATTTATACATTATCTTAACAGTTTTGACATATTGGGCCTAAAAGAGACATGGTTAATTAATGAAACAGTTATTCCCCAGATCTTTTCTGACTTCAAATATATATTTGTTAGTGGCATCAAACACAAATTTTTTGTCAGAAATAATATCTACCAATCATTTAAACGTATCTTGCCTGATTGTGACTATGGTATATTTTTAAAATCTGATAAAAATGTCTTTGAAACTGGAAAAGAGACACTATTGTCGTTCATATACTTACCACCTGAGAACTCACCATATTATAATGACACACCTGCTAAAGGTGTTAAGATGCTTGAAGAATCCCTGCTTCAGCTAACAATTTCAAATGACACAGATGTTTTATAGATAGGAGATATGAATGCGCGTACTGCAAATAGATCTGATTGCATCATGGGCAGAAGTAACACAATAGACATTGAACCATATAAAGATTTATTCGAGAGAGATGAAACGATTGAACGTTAAACATCCTGTGATAAGAAATATAAAAATATCGGACAGGGAAAGCAGCATTCAAGGACGACAGTCAACCACAAAACACAAAAACAAACATGCAAACAGACAAACGAGAAGGCAAAAGTAACACAAAATGCAAACGATATCACAAACACAAAATGGTTGACAATAGGGCTACCGCCTTGGAACGGTCAGTGACAACAAAGGCCACTGGGGGTTTAAATCGGTTCTAGGGTGCACCAAACCTCACACTTACCCTACTGTCAACCCATTAAAACAGGACAGTGTAACTAAAGAAATCCCCGCCATGATCTAATCTCTAACCAACAAGGCAGCATCAATAGGCAATATAAGTAAAACACAAATATGCTCGTGTAAATATAATACAAATAAACAATAGCCTAGAAAGCCACAATGAAGGTACTCAATGACTTGGCAGAAGCCAGAGCAACAAGAGAATAAACCATTAAGGGCACGACAGGAAAGATCATAGACAAACATCAAACGCCACCGTCCCAATGGGATTTAGGTAGGCGTCATCATAGGGTCCATAGCCTGTCCGGTCAGCGTACAATTAAAGAGGAAAGCATAGTGGCGAACTGTAAAAGGGTCCACCACCAAGCATGCAGTACGTTGCAAAATGATAGGGTCATAACCTCTTTTGATAAACTTTTTAACAAGTTTAACAAAGATAGTATGAAAGTGATCATGACCAAGAATCTTACGAAGTTTATAAATCACATCACCATAGAAGTCTGGTTGTGATAGTCCTTGTCGCAGAAGAGTCCTTAAATTACTTTTATATTTGGAAACAAGATCAGGGTAACGATAATAACATTTTGCAAAGGTTTTACGAAGTTTAAGAAGACTAACTATTTCGGTCTTGATCTTTTAGATTTTTGCAAATCGCACGTACTACAGCTATAGAACCGTTTTATTACCGAGCACAAACTAGTTTCAAACGGTAGCTAAACGAACTTGAAACGCGACACTGAATAAACGCGTGTAACTGGTTTTCTGTCGATCAGCCAATCAAAATTGGAGGAAAACGTTTCTAAACTGAAAACTGGTTTGCTCATTTCGAGTTTTTTTGTTTGAAAGTTTAGCCAGTCAGATTGCTAATATTTAGCTTGACCAGTCAGAATGCGAAGCGCCTAAACTATAAACGGTGACTGAGCAATGACCAATGAAAATGCATATCATTTAACCAGTAAAACGCGCTAAATAAATAATCTATATAATATTTCGTAGCATACGCATTCTATTTAATTATTATAATAGAGATGATTTTTTAAGCTATACACGGTGTTGTACAAACATGATAAATAATAATTTCTATAGCTATATGATACATGTATATTTAGAGTTTTTTCATAAACTATACAGATAAAAGAATGAATGAATGGTGTTTTACGGCACGTCGACATATAAATAGGTCATATTGTGCGCAAAAAACGTTTACTGCTTTCATTGTGCTGATACAGCATGCATATAGCGATGTACTACAAACCAGTTACAACAAATTAACTTAAAACATATAATAAAATGTATATATATACACAACACAATTTTAACGAATCGACATATCATGAAAAGTTCATACCGCGGATCAAACAAGTAGCTGTGCAAAGTACACGCACATTTCAATGAGTTAAATACTGTTTATTTATTATTAATTGCATGTTATAAAGTATGATTACATTTATAACAACAACTTCTTGTAGTTTCACATACATAATGTTATTTTTGATGAATTTACGCACTTCAAATATGGGATTTTGAAATCATATACATCTTAGATAAATACATTCCGTCGCATGCGGAGGATTGCAATAAAACACATAGAAATAAACCAACGAACGAACAAAGAGGAAATACAGCTACTAAGGCATATTGACATTGGTCCCAAGAGAAGCATAAACATATATGTACTTTTTTTTTTTGATAAAACCAAAAAAACAACTAAAAAAACTAAAAAAAAAAATTAAAAAAAAAGAAACAACAAAAAACGAATAAAACCCCCAGAAGGAAACAAAACATAAGGAACAACATAATATTATAACTTAAAATGTTACGATGAATTTCATGAAGGTCTGCGCTCCCGTAAAGGAACGATAAACTGAGACCATACTGTGCTATTACTTGTTGATATATTATACTCTAGAAATTATTTATATTCATAACCAAGAATCAATGTCAGTCTTTCATGTTTTCATTCTGATGATAACTGAATTCACGCGCCAAGTGGTAATGTATAATGTACTAATAAGTTGACCCGGAACAAATTGACTGATGTATAATAACTTTGTTTGTATGTTGTTTTACGTCATTTTCAACACATGTAAGGTTATATATGACTGTCGATTTGCTTTTGTGGTGTAGGCAGACCACCCACTCTTCCTGGGTAGACCCAGTATACCTCCCGCCATCCGTAAGAATCGACATTTCCTCACTTACAAGTCTAGCTCCCAGTCGAACCCGCAGCGGTGAGAGGCGAAGGTATTCAACGCAACGTTGTTAACCATTCGGCCCATGGAAACGCTGTATATAATAACTGATTGGTGTACCAATTAATTGCTATACAACAACCAATTAGCCGAAGTGCCAACTGACCAACCGCGCAGTTTAGTCGCCATAAATATGTAGTCGTTATTTTCGTAAAATGTGTACGGCTTTTTGTTCAACAATGCAGCAATTTCGATTAAACATCTGGTTAGTCTGTATGCTTATAAACAACAGTTATTACCGATACGATTCCTTCGAAATGAATGGCAGGACTGAAATGCGAGTTTCAGGTATCGCATATAGTCAAACAATAGTCTAAAAACACACAATTACATGCACCTGTCCTTCATAACTGTGATTGCAGTTGTATAGTTGCAGAAATAATTTGATTAAAAAGCTTAATATTGGGCTAAGATATAACTCTTTTTTTAAAACCACATCAGTCTTATTTAAGAAACTTTTTGTTTGACAAAGGAGACTTTCATGAAGCAAAATTCACATTTTTATTAGTGATTTATAATGATCAAATTGTAAAATAAAACAAACAACGTATACAATTATTGTTACCGACCAGTCATGTTTTAAGCGAATGTAGACATTCAAGCAGACTGTTTAAAAAACGTGTAGTAACGGGTAAATAATTATCAAAATGGGATTAAAACGAAGAAGATTAGACCATGTGAATGTTCTTTTGAAACGAAACGGATATGGTTATCTTCCGACCCCACCACGCCACGCCGTAAACCCCCACCCCCAGCATGTAGCATGTATCTTTAATGGTATTTGATGTAATACTATATAACTTGCATTCAGCTGTAAAAAGATCACAAACAAGGGCCCTACTTGCAAGATTCTGCCTCCAGAACCCCGGTCCGATACATTACGAGTTGTCAAACCACCATCATATTTTACTTATAGTATTTATTTATTTAATATTTATTGCTTACCTATTTACTTACTTACTTACCCTACCCGACCCTACCCTACCCTACCCTATACTACCCTACTACCCTACCCTTCCCTATCCTACCACCCTACCCTACCCTACCCTACCTACCTACCTACCTACCTACCTACCTAACTACCTACCAATTACTTACTTACTCACTTACTTACTTACTTACTTACTTACTGACTTACTTACTTACTTACTTACTTACTTACTTACCCACCCACCCACCCACCCACCCACAAACCCACCCACCCACTCCCCACTCACTCACTCACTCACTCACTCACTCACTCACTCACTCACTCACCACTCACTCACTCACTCACACTTTATTTGATTTTATTTATTTATTTATTTATTGTTATTATTGTTTTTTATTTCCTCAAGATTAGGAGATTTTACATAAAATATATGCAATGAAAACACCATCGTTCAAAAATTACAAAAGGTAACAGCATAACATATATCTGTATAAGACAACAATAACCTATACATTTATTAAGTTAAGTCACATTTGATATGTGGTATATATAGAACAAAATATCCGTCGTTGGGTAATGTGTAATCCTAGTTAAATGCGAAAGTATGGATCAACCAATTAAATTTAAGTAAATGTTTAGTACAGCCTACTTCATCCATGTGTCAATTACGGTGATTTGTGCGAGACTGTTATTTATAGTGGAAATCGTTGTGTGTTCATTACGTTAATATTTATATTTGGCTTTTATATGTAAACATCGTTTGAGTATCAAAACAAAAAATTTAAACATGATGAAATATATATCATCAATAAGTAAAATCTGGTGTTGAACGCTGTAATATGTAAAACCAATTAATGAAAAAGTAACACATGGATAGCGCAGACCAGTGTTTTATTATTTATTATTATTATTTATTATTATTATTTAAGTAGTAGTAGTAGTAGTAGTAGTAGTAGTAGCAGCAGCAGTAGCAGCAGCAGCCTCCGAGTTTTGCCCTTTTTGGAGACAGGTCAGTGTCACGAGACCTGTGACGTCATTGGTACCGCATTGTCTTATAGCATTGTCTTTGTAGGATTACGTTTTTTTATGGTACGTGTTAAAAAAGCCGTGTGCTGTTTCTGGGTGCAATCGTGTGCATACAAAAGGGCAATATAATAATATCAGTTGCGATCGTTTCCCAAAGCAGGTTCATGATTAAGATTCTAAGTGTGGGTCTGCTGCCGACGAAAATCGCCCGTCTCTTCAAAAAGTAGGAACCTTCGAAAGACGCTCGAGTTTGTAGCAACATTTTGTGTTGGATTCGTGGGAAGTACATCCTTTGGTTTCTTTTTCGTTGAATTTGGAGAACAGACGGCCATTCCGATTAAAAAAAAACAGCAGTACCAACAATATTTGCTTACACGTATGAGAGGTGCCTATCCACGCCGTCTCCAAGCAAGTTTTATTTGCCGTTCAACCGGAGTAAATTAATAAAATGAGGTTACATAAAAGATTTTGTTCTATTATCTTAGCACTTCATCGGGTATACGATATACACCGTGATTGTATAGCTGTTGAATTAGAAGCATACGTCTTTACGTGAATCAGTCAAGAGCCGACGGCGCTAATATAATGTAGCCGTCCTTTTCAAAAGATTGCTAAAAAAGTTCAGCATATAAATTGAAATGAATCCGGTGAAAGAAACACTGTGTCTTTGTTTCAATATACATTTTGTAGTTTTTTTGTTTTTTTTAAACTATATACCCTCTTCTGCCAATAGTGTTATATCTATTTATATATCGCCGTTCGTCTACATATATCGGTCTCTGGATTTGAAAAAAACTCTGACAACATGTTTCATGGATATCTATTACAAGGCAGACAATTGACCATGTTACTAGCTATTATAATAGTTCAGTAATGTTTTATGGCAAAACAACAACAATAACTGCCCTTAGCTCATGCACTAAGTAAAATAATTGCCTTACAAGATATACGTTTTATATTATGGTAAATTTGATCTGTTTGGTCCGTTGTTCCGATCTCTACATATACATAATACATAATATCGTGTTCATAATACATTTGACTATATTATTTAGATCATAGTATGTGTATCCAGTGCGCAATAAACTAGTTTCCCTTCATCATACATCCGTCTCGTGCAGTACGCGGCTCGCGGCGACGGTATTACAACGCTCACGGAAATGCAATAAACAGGAAATGTGTCATAAAACTATGTTTCCCTAAATCGTGCGTGTTTTTGTCATATACCGACGTATGCACCCTAATTAGACTGTACTAAAATAGGGCACCGCAATAGTTGATTAGTCGGTGTATGGTATATTGTTAGTTGGGGGCACTTGGAGAGCGTGTCATACAGCAAATCCAAATCTAATGCGTGCCACTCCACTCGAAAGTTTTGGTCACCAGGTGGCGGGGACTTATGGCATATATGTACTCCCTGATATTATAGAAATTAGATGCTGTGTCATTTATCATGTTGCTTGTATTCTATTTATTTTTTTATCAATTATGTGGAAAATAAACACGTAATAAATATATTTTCTCAATGATTACTTTTCGGCAAAAGTAAAGTCCTTATTATCTGACGCTCATATTAATGTACAAGTATTAGACCATGCCTGTTCATTTGGAATATAATGCATTTCGCGCTTGGTGTACATTGCTAAACTTTTTAAATCAGTCACCCAGGTTTTTTGAAAATAACACCAATACTAAATTATGGAAATCATCGAAACACATATCAATATTTTATTAAGTTATCAACAATGTAATCAATCTGAAAAAAGAATTTCAGATTACATTGTTAATAAACTTAATAAAATATTGGTTTGTGTTTCGGTGATTTCCAGTTTTAGTATTTGTGTTATTATCAAAAAACCTGGGTTACCGATTACAAGTGAGTAGTGTATATGTACTATGTACCAAGATATACGGTGTTCCCGGTGACTTACTGTCAGGATTTCGATGAAAACATTTTAATTCCGACATTTTCATACGCACTATACTGTTTTTGCCGGTTATACGAGGAAGAGTTTTCCCCCCTAGATTTCTTAGCAATGCCTGTTCGCCTTTTTCGATTTTTATCTTTACATATTTTCACTAAACATACATCAACAGCATAGTAGACATCGTATTTATAATAATATTAAATAAATGAAATTATGAAGGCATAAAATGACAAGTAATTAGTGTTATCATAAAAGGGAAAATACCTGCTGTATATTCAGTGTTAAAACTTCACCTAGAGTAAGCTCCCTTCATAACATGGATTTGGAAAACATCAAGTAAGTTCATTGCAAATTGTTCACAATAAAAATTAACAATTTCATAGTTACATACACAATATTTCATTATAAATTTAAGTTTTATAACTTAATTAACACCGGTTTTACAACCTACTGAACTGAAATTGAGTGGTACTACGCTAGTAAACATGATTTTTTAAGATTTAAAATATCGGCGATCCCGCAGGGAAAGGTGGGGAACAAAGGAATTAAAATGGCGCCAGACACACGATCGAAATATCGCACGATATGACATCAAATGTTCTCGAAACAAGATTGGTAGTTAAGAAAAATACAAACAAATGACTGCTCGATATATGTGTGCCTAAAATTAATAGATCTACGATATATTTAAGGCGATGCTTTCAACATAATAATTGCCTATCTATATACATTGTGACGTATCACACACATATTTGATAGGCAGGCGGTCGCCATAACAACGGAGTAGATATAGATCTTGTGTAGTTATGCAAATACGTCATCAATATCGGGAAAGCTTTATTTCAGCGTTTAACACTTTTTGTCCTATCAGCGATTACACGGAGTAGAGATATTGCTGCTAGCACTGTATGAAAAGTCTCAAAATAAAGAGCAACACTTATTGCATCATTAGAGGGCGTTTACAAAATGCATTGATATAAAGAAATACCAATATGGTAAAGGTCAGTTTACAGATTCAATATATTACAAAGTAGATCTAATACAAAACACAATTATTAAAGTAACCCAAGAACCAAATTTAGCCATACAACCGTTCTTCCAAAATCTACCCTAATGTTGCGGTAACACAATGATGAATATATGCTAATTAAAACTGTTTAGAGCTTTTGAATACCATTTATCATTTCCGCAGACCTTACTCACAACAAGAGTTTGTTCAAGGGGGTACATCAGTTCATGATGTTCGAACCGTTTTGTTCAGGTTTAAACTTTGAATACACCATATAACCAGGACGGAATCGGATGAAAAATGCTGAATTAACCATGGTGCGTAACCTAGGTAGCACATATCACTGTGCAGAATCAATTTCTTTGCACATATTAATACATTCGCTTGCACATCACCTTTGCTAGTAACCGTAAAACAATCGACTAGTATCACGGGACGCTGTTTTATTTCCGCTAGTAACCGTCTAGGTTCTCCACCGTGAAATATATGAACATGATAATACATGATTCTTTCAGATCGCATCCAGTCCGTTTAAAAGTAAACGGTATGTGTACTGCTGCTCGTCAAAGAAGCGTTATAGATCGTGTATGACGTGACTCGCGATGTTGGTGCAACAGTAGCGTGATAGCGTCAACACGTTGCTTTTGTTAAATAGGACGACATTTGTTGATAGTCAGATAGTATTACACCTAATGGTTTAAAAGATTGATTCCGTTACAATATACTTGAATTGTACATACTGTTTTATTTATGTCAGTAACAGTTTAATTATTACTAGTATTCCATCAATAGCCTAATACTTTGTATAAATATCATAAATGAACCGCTGTATGTACTACTACTACTACTACTACTACTACTACAATGAACTAGGTACTACCCATGTGACGGGCAAAATCATGACCAGACTTTGATTGCAGTAAAAACAGCAGAAACTCTAGATACTGTTTTTTCATAAGTAAAGTTCTCATTTGTCAAGGACGGAGACGTGATTTGAGAGTAGAGAGAAGGGGAAAGGGGAAGCGGCGTGGTTGGGGATGGGGTGGGTGAGTGGTGTTGATGCACAATTTTTAAAACACAATAAAAACAAACTGACAATTCTACTTACATATAAATTTACATAATTTTTCAAATATTAGGCGTTGGGGAGGCGGTACACCCCTACCTGAATCCACCTCTACTCATTTTCAAGATTTCTTAGAGCATGTATACATAGCATTCAGCCAACCTTCCTGTTAACTATGTGTCTATTCTGCATCTCATAGGTCCAACTGGTGACATTACATTATACTCCATTATACTCCATTCGAATGGAGTAATAACGTAATGTCACTACGTAATGTCACTAGTATCCTACGATGGTTGAAGTATTGCGTTGGTTATGAAGCTGCAAGAGTACTTAACCGAATCTAAATCCTTCCAGTATTCCCATTCTTGTACGAAGTGTTTACAAATTTAACTCCTGTACAGCTTGCTTTTGGAAAGGTGTCCATGTAGAGCCATATTTATGCTAATTAATTAAAACATGTATTTTACATTGTCCGCTACATCGACATTTAAATACTGATTGCCTCGAATACATTCAAAATTGTGTTTTCTTCTTCTCCTCCCTCTTCCAATCTAATGTCCCAGTCACACCAACCACGACACGAACCCACTACGGTTGTCCCCCTCCCCCCCCCCCCACCCCCCCCAATACTACGAACTACTACGAATAAATTACGGTTTGAGTACGGTTGAGTACAATAACAGTAAGGAGCAGCATGGTTGGCACAGGAAACACCGCGTTGACATGTGTAAATGACTGGAACCACTACGGTTCGAGTACGGACTACTACGGACAACTACGAACTAGTACGGACTAGTATGGAGTGTCACGAGCGTGTCACGGTTCCCCACGGGGTCAGCAATCGCGCAATAAAAAGGCCTGCATTTCAGCAATTCGGCTTTATTCGCGATGAAACCGTACTAGATCGTAATAGGCCGTACAAGTTCGTGTGCAGATCGTACTAAACCATGCTCCAGAGATAACCTTACTGAATCCCTAGTAGGCTGTGAGCTAGTAGGAGAAACCCTCCCCCCCCCCCCCCCACGGGGGAATTTTGTAGGGTATGATTTTCTGAAAGAACATACAATAAGTTTCAAAATGAGACATATGTGCCATCTGAGCGTTTGGGCTTTAGTGAGTTTTGGGGGAAAACGTTGCGTTTTCAGACGAAAATCGCCGAAATCTGGAATTATTTTTTAGAAAAAGAATGGAATATATTAGAACCAATTTGAATAGATGGAATCTTTCTCGGAACGCATCTCTACGTGTTCCACCATATAATTTATGGATCCCATGCTTAAATATTGAGATTTTGGGTAAAAATGTTTAAAAAAATAATAAAATCGCTTATTTCTGTAATACATTGGGGATATTTAACTAAAAAATAGAAAAATATCTAATACAATAGAAAAAAGAAATATTGTAACCTTTTTAGGCAGGGTAAGGTCCAGTGATTAAATAGAAAAAAGTCCCAAACCGCATGATGTTTGGAAATGCCTTAATTTTGGGGCGAAAAATGTGTATTTTTGTCAAAAATCGCCGGAATCTGGAATTATTTTTTGAAATTAGTTTGAACATAAACTTATCAAAGTGAAGCAATAGAATGTTACACAGCATACATATTCAAGTTTTTCCTGACACAATATATAACATTTTGTGCTCAAATATTGGCATTTTAGGGCAAAATGTTGGAAAAAAATTACAAAAATCACTGATTTCTGTAATCCATTGGGTTATTGGGTTAAAATATAGAAACAAATTAAATACAATTGAAAAAGGACACATTGTAACATTTTTGATAGACAAAGGTCCAATAATTAAGTAAAAAAAGTCCCGAACCGTATGATGCTTGAAAATGCCTTAATTTTTAGGCGGAAAATGTGTATTTTTGTCAAAAATCGACCGAATCTGGAATTATTTTTGAAAATAGTTTTTAACATAAACTTATCAAATTGAAATAATATAGTGTTGCACAGCATACATATTCAAGTGTTTTCTTGTATCATATATTAGTTTGCAAATATAGCTAACATAAATACTATTTACAGCCGTTAATTACCCAGGTGGCGGTGCCGTACGGATGCAATGAGCGCGTTAGGTATGGGCAGACCAAATCACCAATCCTGCTGCATTTGTGGGGCACTACCACCTTGGGATTGTTATATTAATTCTGTTCAAAATGTTTTGCAATACATTGTAACATCACAACAGTATCACCTTCTCCGTTATTTCTATTAATTAGGAATACAAATAATATAATATTATGTTTATAGCAGAAAAATGTTCATGTAAATACTTAGAACTGTAAATATGTTTATTGTTATGTCATATGTTTTATGTATATATGCATTTGTAGTATCTCACGGGGCTATGGCCTATTGATTCATGAATAAAATCTCTTCTTCTGTATAACATATCAGCTGAAATATGTTGGAAAAAAGGACTAAAATCACATATTTCTGCAATCCTTGGGGGTATTGGGTTAACATCTAGAAAAATATGTAAAGGTACAATAGAAAATAGACTGTAAACTAGTATGAGTAACCCTCACCCCAGGGGGAATTTTGTACACACTATTTTTCTGAAAGCCCATTAATCTGAAAGAGCATTTTGGAACATGTACGTGTACCAACTGGCGATTTGGACTTTATCACGGTACCGGCATTTCGAACATGGAACATAGAGCTATATACAGTATACGTTATACATCGAGACATAGTGTTGAGCGACCCTCTGCGTACGGCCACTGGGCCGACCCACAGATTTTACGACACAACGGGACCGGTGGCCAGCCGTCGGCAAAGGTCCCTGTATATGCGGCACTCGGTCGCTAGTCCATATTAAGATAAAGGCTACCCGAATTCGAGTCTCGAACATGGCACATAGAGCTATATACAGTTATATAGAAGGATATAGCGATGAACAACCGACGGCCGCTGCGCCGACACAGATTGGGTGACACAACGGGACTGGTGGACAGCCGTCGGCAAAGTTCCCGGCAACGCGTGGCATTCAATCGCTAGGCTGTATCAGGGGGGAGGCTACTCTAGTTCGGGTCTCGAACCTCGTAACTCACAAAGAGCTTTATACAGTATAGTTATATATGTATAGAGGGAAATATCGTCGAGCGACCATCGGCTGATGGCCGCTGGACCGATCCACATATGTTGTGACACAACGCGACCGGTGGCCAGCCGTCGGCAAAGGTCCAAGCTGTGCGTGGTGCATGGTCCCTAGGCCTTATCAGGGTGAGGGCTACCCGAGTTCGAGTCTCGAACATGGCACATAGAGCTATATACAGTTATATACAAGGATATAGGGTTGAACAACCTTCGGCCGACGGCCGCTGAACCGACACAGATTGGGTGACATAACGGGACTAGTGGGCAGCCGTCGGCAAAGGTCCCGGCAACGCGTGGCATTCAATATCTAGGCTGTATCAGGGGGAGGCTACCCGAGTTCGAGTCTCGAACCTCGTAACTCACCTAGAGCTTTAAACAGTATAGTTATATATGTATAGAGGGAAATAGCGTTGAGCGACCGATGGCCGCTGGACTGATCCACATATTTTGTGACACAACGGAACTGGTGGCCAGCCGTCGGCAAAGGTCCCCGCTATGCGTGGTACATAGGCCTTATCAGGGTGAGGGCTACCCGATTCGAGTCTTGAACATGGCACATATAGTTATATACAGTTATATAGAGGGAAATAGCGTTTAAGACCTTCGGCCGATAGCCGCTCTGCCCACCAACATATTTTGTGACACAACGGGACCGTCGGCAACGCGTGGCACTCGGTCCCTAGGTCGTATCAGGGGGAAGGCTACCTGAGTTTGGGTCTCGAACATGCCACATAGAGCTATATAATACATAACTTTGAGCGACTCTCAGCCGACGGCCGACGGCCGCTTGGCCTACCCACAGGTATTGTGACCCAACGGGAACGGTGGTCAGCCGTCGGCAACGGTCCTCGCTATGCGTGGCACTCAATCCCTAGGTCGTTTCAGGGGAAGGCTTCCCGAGTACGGGTCTCGAACATGGCACCTTGAGCTATATACAGTATAGTTATATGGAGAGAAATAGCCTTGAGCGACACAAAGCCGACGGCAGCGGGGCCGCTCGGCAAAGGTCCCCGCTACGCGTGGCACTCGGTCGCTAGACCGTATAAGGGGAGGGCTACCTGAGTTCGGGAGGAAGGGTGTCAACAGCCAGCTCAACAACTAGTAAATGATGTGTTGTATTGTTCGGGAGGTTCTGTCATGTAATTTTTTAACAAATTCTCATAAGGTATCAGCTAGAGAAGGCTTGTTTGAGCAAATAAATTGTCAGCCTGACATGCACTCCTTGAAAACATACGATGGGTCAATGGCAATATCGCCAGGTGAGAATAGGAATGTTCCATAGAAGAAAGATGGCACTTTTTTTCGCTCATTTGGCGATATGTCGTTGTAACATGTATGTTTAAATTACTTTTTGAAGAAAAAATCCAGATTTCGTTTATGTTTTATTAAAAACACATTTTCCTCCAACAAAATAAATCAGCATTTACCATCTTCTTATGGGTTTTCTGGTATATTATTGCACATTGGACTGCAGAAATGTTTTGTTTTTTTTCGTTATTTCTATGCACTTTTAATTTTTTCCCAATACCTCAATGCATTACAGAAAGCGGCGATTTTAGTCATTTTTTCAACATTTTGCCCTAAAATATAAATACTTGAGCATATATGTTATATCTGATACAATAAATGATTTGGTAGTGTATAGTGCGCAACATTTTATAGCTTCAATTTGATAAGTTTATGTTTAAACTATTTTCAAAAGATAATTCCAGATTCCGTCGATTTTTTAAGGAAATAGGCATTTTTCGCCTGAAAATTAAGGCAATATTTTAAGCATCATATGGTTCAGGACTTTTTTCTACTTAATTACTGGACCTTTGTCTATCCAAAATGTTACTTTGTTTACTGGCATTTGTCAGTTTTATCCAGCACTACACACATCTTTTACCCATCCTACTTTAGTAGAATTAATGATAAATGATTCCAAATCTATCATGTTTAGACCACCATTTGTATAGTCTTGTATAATTGTTTTCCTATTGATTTTATCTGGTTTACCCTCCCACAAATATTGATACATTTTATTTTTTATTCGATTTAAGGATTCTGTTGATGAAGTCTCCATAACAGTTAGAGGGTATATCAATTTTGGTAGTGCAAATGTTCTTTTACCGATATCTTTCCTAGAATAGATAAATTGTGTTTTTTTTCCATTTATCTAAGCATGTTATAAATTGATCAATTTCTGGATAAAGAAATATAAAACGATCGGACAGGGAAAGTAGCATTCAAGGAGGACAGTCAACCACAAAACACAGAAACAAACACGCAAACAGACAAACAAGAAGGCAAGAGTAATAATAAATGCAAGAGACATCACAAACACAAAAGGGTTGACAATACTATTGGCTGACGCATTGGAACGGCTATATTATAAAGTTTATATTCTTCACATTTTCCCTTTTCATTTGCAAAAACGATTCCCAGTGTTGTTGCTTTATCTTTAGTCCATACAAATTGTTTTTCTTTTTCATTTGTTTCACAGTATTTCTCATTTGAAACTTTTAATGAACCGACACGTAGTATTATTGATTTTTTTATGTTTAATTTTAATCCAGACGCTTCGCTAAAATTATCGATTAGGTTTACTATTATTTCAAAAATGTTTTTTTGACCCATCTAGAATAAACGTAGCATCGTCCGCGAATGCTGTGCTTTTTAGCTCGACTATTCGAAGAATAAGAGAGCTTATGTAATCACCCCGGCGTCGGCGTCGGCGTCCCACATCAAGATTTGAGTGTAAGCTGTCTTTACAAATCTATATCTCTTACATTTCTTATCCTAGAACAACTTAATTTGGCCATAGGCTTCCTTATAGCATTATCTTAAGGGCTGCATAAGCAATTTTTGTTCTTGCAACCCAAGGGCTCCCATGGAACTCAAATTATGATAACCCATAAAATGTGTCTCATTTTACATCAAATATTTCGTAAAAGCTATGTTTACAAGTCTATATCTCTTACATTTCTTACCCTAGCACAACCAGATTTGGCCTTTAGCTTCATTATAGCATTATCTTAAGGGCTGTTTAAGTAATTTTGGTTCCTGTAATCCCATAGAACCCAACTTTTAATGTGTCTGTTTCACATCAAATTTTGCGTGTTAGCTGTGTTTACAGGTCTATATCTCTTACATTTCTTTTCCTAGTTGAACTAAATTTGGGAATTGGTTTCCTTATAGTATGTTGTAAAGGGTTGGGTAAGTAATTTTGTCTTCTGCAAATTCTGGGCTCCCATGGAACCCACATTGTGATGGCCCATAAAATGTGCAATAAAGGCAGATATGATATTGGTTTGCATGCAAGCATGTATATATCTATAATTTTGGTTTGGGATTTCTTATAATATTTTGCATCTTATTCATACTTCAGCCATATTGGGGCATGGGCTCCCTCCTCCACCCGCCCCCACTCCCTCCACGTCCCCACCCCCTCCACACCTTTTTTCATATTTCTGTGTTGTTTTAGTCAATTTTTACACATATATGTTGCCCCTCCCAACACGCCGCTCATTCCCCGCACTTGAAACATTTTTTTTTTTTTTACATAATTCTATGTTGTTTTAGTCAATTCTTACACATAGCTTGTTACACACATATATATATATGTTATATGTTGCCCCTCCCACGCCTCTCTCCCCCACCCTACTCAAAACTCGTTTTTTTACACATTTCTGCGTTGCTTTTGTCAATTCTTACACATGTTGCCCCCTCCCCACACCGCCTCCCCTCCCCCACCTACCCCCACTCGAAACTGGAATATTTGTTTTTTACATATTTCTGTGTTGTTTTGGTAAGTTCTTACTTAGCTTCTTACACATATTGTTGCCTCCTCATCCCCGCCTCTCCCCCCACTCCTCCAACCAACCCCCACCCCCTCGAAACTCGATATATATTTTCTTTTACATATTCCTGTGTTGTTTTGTTCAATTCTCACCTCTATATATTTTAATCAATCAGACATGTATCCATTATTTAAACACAACTTTGGGCATCATTATAAAACATTTTTTTCCAATTGATAAAAGAAGGTCCAAAGTTAAAATAATTTGAATATTTTATAATAAATTCATGGTCGACGCTATTAAATGCCTTCTCCAAGTCCGCAAAAAAATAATAGTCCTGGAGAGTCTGTGTCATTTTAATATCCAATAACCTCAAATAAAGTTCTTATGTTTTCTCCAAGGTGTATACCTTTCAAAAATCTCGTTAAACTATATTGTGATAAAACTTATGAAAACGTTGGGATAAATTTATTTTGGTCTATAACAAATTCAGGAGACCTTCTTGATAACATTTGCAATAAAGGTCAAGTTTCATCAATAAGCACTTATGACTTCTCTACACTATATATTTTCTCTTATTCAAAAAACATTCGCTAGAGAAAATATTACATTTTTGGCATGTAATAATATTAAAGCGTTTTTTACTAACGTCAGTTTAGACAATTATACTATGTGGACTCGCTATGAAGTTTGTGAAGCACTCATCTTCCTATTAGATAATACTTTCGTCAGGTATGGAACCACCGTTTATAGACAAATTGTTGGTATCCCTAAGGGTACGAACTGTGCACCGCTTGGCGCAGATTTGTTTTTATTTTGCTATGAAAGAGATTTCATGTTGAGTCTTTCACCAGATACCCAGGCAGATGTTATTGAAGCCTTTAATGACACCTCTCGGTATCTGGATGACATATTGAACATTGATAACCCTTTCTTTCCAACTATGGTTAATACTATTTATCCTAAAGGACTTCAGCTTAACAAAGCTAATATATCTGATAATAACGCTTCTTTCTTGATTTAGATCTCTCGATTGAAAATGGTGAAATAATTAGCAAAATCTATGACAAGAGAGGTGATTTTAATTTTGACATTGTTAATTATCCCCACTTGGATGGGGGATGTTCCCCGAGCCACTTCTTACGGGGTGTATGTGTCTCAACTTATTCGTTTTTCAAGAGCTTGTACTCGAGTTGAGGACTTTAATATTCGTAATCTTTGTATAACTAAAAAGCTACTCAATCAAGGTTACCGTTACCATAAACTTCGTAAAACCTTTGCAAAATTTTATTATTGTAACCCTGATCTTCTTTCCAAATATAAAAGTAATTTAAGGGCTCTTCTGCGACAAGGACTATCACAACCTGACTTCTATGGTGATGTGATTTATAAACTTCTGTTACTTGTGATATGCAGGCTTCATAACCGTTGCTCCCAACTAAATTCCATTATGTTTATTTCGCTCTTCGGGGCATTTAATTTTATTAGATACTGGGACCATACGCCGTACGACATGGGGAAGAAAGAAACTCCATTGATTTTATTAATATTGAGTTCTGCTCAACCCGGGGCTAGAGGGCATGAGCGGTAGCTAGCATATTTCACTACCGCTCATGAACAGTCTCAATCAAACTGAAACTGCAATATTTCGTATGTGTCGTTTTCGGCCGTTTCCAAAGGTCCATTATCGTACTCTTTTTCGTCAGATTCTTGTTCATGATCACTTTCATATTATCTTGTTAACTTGTTAAAAAGTTTATCAAAAGAGGTTATGACTCTATCATTTTGCAACGTACTGCATGCTTGGTGGTGGACCCATTTACAGTTCGCCACTATGTTTTCCTCTTCAATTTTACGATGACCGGACAGGCTGTGGATACTATGATGACGCCTACCTAAAGCCCATTGGGATGGTGGCATTTGATGTTCGTCTATGATCTTTCTTGTCGTGCCCTTAATGGTTTATTCTCTTGTTCCTGTGGCTTCTGCCAAGTCATTGAGTACCTTCATTGTGGCTTTCTAGGCTATTGTTTTTCTTTGTATTATATTTACACAAGCATATTTGTGTTTTACTTACATTGCCTATTGATGCTGCCTTGTTGGTCAGAGATTAGATCATGGCGGTGATTTCTTTATTTACACTGTCCTGTTTTAATGGGATGACAGTATGGTAAGTGTGAGGTTTGGTGCACCCTAGAACCGGTTTAAACCCCCAGTGGCTTACTATGCCACTGCCCGTTCCAAGGTGGTAGCCCTATTGTAAACCCTTTTATGTTTGTGATGTCGTTTCCATTTATTATTACTTTTGCCTTCTTGTTTGTCTGTTTGCGTGTTTGTTTCTGTGCTTTGTGGTTGACTGTCCTCCTTGAATGCTACTTTCCCTGTCCGATCGTTTTATATTTCTTTTGGCTATTGTCTATGAGTGTTAATAAAACCTTTTTCATGCGGTTTGCAATGCATATAGTAGCAATTTTATAGTCCACGTTTAATAAACTTAAAGGTCTCCAGTTTGTCGTTGAAGTTAAACTGTCGTGATAACGCCTTGTTTTTGCATAACTGTTAAATTTCCATTTTTATATGAATAATTAATTGAATTAATATAATAGTGTTTAATGTCATTCCAAAATGTTTTATAAAACTCTGTTGCTATTTTATCCGATCACGGACTTTTGTTGTTTTTCATTTCTTTTAGAGCGTTATAACATTCTAGTTCTCTTAAATTTCCTTCACACAGTTCGCGTTGTTCTTGATTTAATGGAGTTTCATTTTCGATAGAAAAAAAATCCGTATTTGTTATTTTCGTATTAACTTTACTATATAATTGTTCATAATATGGTTTTGTTTCTGTCATGATACTATTAGAGTCCGTAATTTCTATATTGTTGTTTATTAGTCTTTTTACGTTTTTCGTTCTGATTATTTTCTTTCTAGATTTGCGAATATTTTGTGTTTTTTTCTGCTCCTTCGACTCATTCTGCTTTTGCTCTAATAATGATACCATTGGTCTTTCTTCTATAATATTTGCTAAAAGAGTTGTTTTTTTCTAAAATAGTGTTAATCGCCTTTTCGTTATGAGAGTTTGATGATAATTATAATTCTAGTTTGTCAATTTCATCTTTCAGTTAAACTTCTTTTTTTAATACTGTTTTTCTTGAGCGATGTATATCATTACGGATTGTGCCTTTAACTATTTCCCAAAGAGTATTGGGATTTGAATCTTTATTTATATCGACTATTTCTTGTATAGTTTGTTTAATTTTAATTTGGTATTTTTTTCTAAAATTGCACTATATAATTGTTCAATTTAAAATACCCAGGTCCGGGTGGTGTATTGTCCGTATTTAAATTAAAATAAACAAGAGAATGATCTGAACGTTCCCTGTAGATATTTTACAAGCCGAGATAGAATTAATAATTCATAGCTTATAGAAAAAAGAGAATTTTCTGTATATTTGTATATGCACGTAGTTGTCTATAGTTGGGCTCCGCCCGAGCTCCGCCCGACACGGCCAGTTTTTCCCGTACTACTACTACAACTGCTACTACTACTACATCGTATTAACCCTTGGCAGTTTGACGGTTCATTGATAGGACACAAGAGTTCCAACATTCACAATTTCACTGCGTGACAATTTCATTTAACGCGCTCAGGAATCGCACCGCCAGCATTGCTTTGACAATAGCGATAGTTTAAGTCGGATGATTTCCGTTAATGCAGGCGAGCGATCAAAATTGCCATATTTGAGATAGGTGTTCAAATTTGTGCACGATTGTTTTTGTATCTAACATTTTCTTCAAAAATCGAAGAATGTCATGTGCTACATGCAGCCAATTGATCAAAGCGACTACTTCCCAGAATTTGGAAATTTATGTGGGAAAAAATGTCATAACACATGTAGATGCTACTTTTTAATATTCAGGCTCTTAAATTTATCTTGTGAATTTCGCAAAGAAAAAAAGCACGGAGATACAGGCGTGCAACCTACACTGCAGGCGTGAAATGAAATAAGAACAAACTCAAGGTGGACATATTCGTTGTTTTGAGAGATAACTATTTATGCTTTACGATCATAGTATTAGAATTATTGTTTAAATATACATTACCAAACAATCGATAACATCTAAATATCATAACTTACCTGAAGAAAAGCGTAGTTTTGGCACTTAAACAATGCCAATAAGAACGCCAAATAAATTAATTTAATGTGTGTTCGAGGTTTAATCAGCAACTATCGTGCTGTGAAGGCAGATATGTTTCGGATTGCTTTGGTTTTGATCATGTTGTTGATTTTTTGCGCAGAAGATACCAGCATCTGTCAGATATTAGTCTTCAAAGCGTTTTGATGACGCCTATGTAGACACTCGCACAAGATAATCTGGTAAAATTTTAAGTTGAGTTGAAGCAACTTCAACGAAATATAGCAATCTAGTTGAAGACGTTTTGTGACTGACTGTTTTTTAGACGACGGAACACTGTATACGTACTGTATAGTTATTTGAGCATGGAGTTGGACTTGAACACCAATTTACTTGTTTCAGCGTGTTCATTAAACAGAAAGAGGTCTTTTTTTTTAATACTTACCAATACATTTCATTCAATTCTGTGTCGTTTTAAACTATGTTCTGCGTCGGTTTTCTAAAATCGACCTTGCGAGTTCAAGTCGGTTCAAACTTCGCACCAAATGCACAGGGAGCTCAGATTATTTGATTTTATTATTTCTTAGGGCTTAGGATAAGACCTCCCTTCAACTGGATTCGACCTCTCTGCAATTAAAATCAACAACTCTTCAGCTGAATAAGACCACGGTCCATTTCAGTTGAACTTCGTGGTACAATTCATTTGAAGAGCGATCTAATTTAATTTAACTTCTCTTTAATCGAATTAAGGTCTCTTTAAATGAATTAGACCAAGCCTCAACTGTCTGAAGAGAGTTTCAATTGAGATTATTTTAAGTTGGCATTCGAGTAAGTACTATTATAATATGGCCGGATTCAAATAAAAAGAGCTAGTTCGGCTAGCGCAGAGTAAAGCAATTTGAAGTGTCATGAAAGATTCCTGATTCGAGCCCTAGATCACTTTTCTTAGCGAAAGTATCAGATGTGAACAGTTGAAATTGTTTTCCGAAATGAACACTTCACACATTTGACTTGCCTATACATATCGATTTGGTATCCCGTTGTGGATTTGGTTGCAGGTAAAAGTTTTATGGAAAGGGGCATAACTCAGTGGAATTCAGCGTTATTGGTCATGGGTACATGTAGCAACAGTCATCAAGTTATTTTGAATATATGCGTGAAGTGCCATTAAAATATGTCAAATACCTTTTAAGTTATGACCAGTTATTAGCCAGAATGAATGTTAGAGTTATTGGACATTTGTAACGACATTTCTAGAGGTAAGATGAACATGTGTGTGAAGTTTTATGCAATTAGGTCAAATACTTTTCAAGTTATGGCCAAGGCTATGTTGTAAGTTGTAACGGACAGCAGACAAAAGGATCCTTAAGTGTCTGCCATGCTATGGAGGCGACACAATAAGCCAGAATCAGGTATCAGCTAAGTCTGTTGGCTAGCTCAAGACATTCTTGACATTGAAACAAATGTTCAGTTGCATAGAACCTCTCTTCAATTGAATAACATGTATTTTCAATTGCATTAGACATGTGTTCAATTGAATTAGACCGATGATTAAATAAATGAAGAGTGGTTCAATTAATTTCAGTTCACTTAACATGCTTAATTTGGTTTCCATGCGTATTTTTTTTGTCTGTGTTTTATTTTTTCAAGTGTTGAACTTGCGATTACGAGACAGGTCAGTTATGCTTTTCTTCAGGTCAGTTATGATATTAAAATTTTATCGAGTGTTTGCTAATGTGTATTTAAACAATAATTCTAATAAAATAATAGTAAAAATATGCATCTCTCAAAACAACAAATATGTCCGCTTTGAGTTTGTTCATATTTCATAGCACGCCTGCAGTGTAGGTTGCACGCCTGTATTGCCGTATTTTTTGCGATGCTTCTACTTCAGTTTACCATATTGTTGTCTAGAAATTCGCATATGTACATCAGATATCTATATCTATGGCTGGGAAAGTCACAAGATACAGGTAAAGTTTTGAATATTAAAATAAATAGCATGTACATGTGTTATGAGGTTTTCCCCCCACATAAATTTCATACGGCTGAAACGATTTCTCAATCTTGTGTAGGTGATCGATGCCCACCTTCTAGGAATAGTCGTGCTAGTCAATCGGCTAGCACATGACATTCTTCGAAAAAGAAACGTTTAAATACACAAACAATCGTGCACAATGTTGAAAACCTAGCTCACATTACTGCAAATTTGATCGCTCGCCTGCATTAACGGAAATCCCCCAGCTTAAACGTTTGCCAAAGAAATGCTGGCGGTGCGATTCCCGGGCGTGTTTAAAAAACAACTAATTTTGAAAAAAATAAGTTATTTTGCTGCAAGTATCACGTTTATACCATTTAAGAGTAGTAGAATTATGTTCATGGGTAAATACGTTAAAAAAGGTAATACATATAGAATAATGAATATACAAAGAGAGAAAGCCGGAATCGTTATTCGGACATTCTCTATATATATATTCATTATCTTATCATTAGTTTCAGCTTGTATATATTTTCGAAATGAGCGTTTTTTTATAATTCGTGTTTGCTTTTGCGTGTGACGTTTTTTAACGTTTGACGTCTAAACAAATGGTACATGACTTTTCATTGAAGACTTTTTCTTTAACTAAAAAATAATCATATAGATTAGCGCATCAATGCAAATATAAATGTATGCGCATTTTTTGGTGTAGAATCAACACTTGTGTCGTCTATTTCGTTTGTTAATTACTACTTTGTGCGTAAAACGTGTGATCAGTGAAATGCTATATTATCTGAAGTGTGACATCGCATTAAGACTTTACAATTTGAATGGCATAACATAAGTTTTTCACTGAAATTGATAATAATTCTGTATCTGATAGCAGTGTTTTCGTG
Organism: Cyrtodaria siliqua; assembly: GCA_037043455.1. Taxonomy (NCBI): domain Eukaryota; kingdom Metazoa; phylum Mollusca; class Bivalvia; order Adapedonta; family Hiatellidae; genus Cyrtodaria; species Cyrtodaria siliqua. The sequence goes on along the minus strand of JAWPHD010015053.1, from coordinate 3,261 downwards.
CTTGTTATTGATATATAAAATAATAACTATGTAATAAATCTTCAACGTTGAACACGCCTGGTAGTTCCCATGATGACGTACACGTCCGCATTCACACCCAATAAATACCTGAAGGGTTCTGATTAGGCATCCTCAGTTAAAATTCAATTCTGCCGAACATCTTCGCGCTTACCTTTCACCATATGTTTTTGCTGCCTCATATTCATATGTAACAAAACAATGTTCCGTCATTTAACGTAATAAAGACGTTTGCTGCCACGAAAAAATCATTTACATCTGATCACGGAAACATTTCTTTTTTGCTAATATTCCCTTTAAGAATATGAATAATTGTTACAGGCTTAATTACACTAAATCAGCCGGATGTGCTCACCTCACGCCTACTAGACTCCGCAACCGCCTCCAAAAAGAGGTGATAATACGACGTTTCGGAGACACTTCCGATGCGGTTGCGGAGAGTAAATTGAAGCAGCAACGGTAAGTGAGAATTTAATATTTTCGTTTTTTCGGCCCTAACTTGATCTTTTTCAAAAATCGGGGAATGTGGTACGATGTAGGAATGTTTTTCCTTCCTGTTTCATGTGTTGGTTTCGAAATATATTGAAAAATGTGGTCTGTAGAATTGTCATAAGTCAATCGACGAGTGTAATTTTCTCAACTGGACATGGTTTTTACTCCGTTTTTCTGCTTTTTATGAGAAATCTGCCCACGAATGAGGTCTGTGACTTTGAAATCACCTATCTTTCATCGTTCAATGAATAAAATTCAATCGAATATAAACTGAACATAATTATTGTCATTTTTTATGAAGAGGCGGTGTCGGAGAGTAAGAGGCGGATTCGGAGAGTAAGAGGCGGTTTCGGAGACATAGATATCATAAATAATATGTAAACCCTTGCAATTATTGTGAAAATTGAAGAATTCAATACGTTTCATTAAATGCCGTTGTTACTGTTTCGTCCAAGAATATATCTTCCGTATCACAAGTCAGATCACATTTGGTATAGTCATTGTCCTTTTTAGACCTTAGTCTATTCTTACGGAGATAGACCAGGAAGCCCGGTTGGGTTTGGAGGCTGAACAAAAGTTGCATTATACATACAATATACCTCTAAAGAACACACTTATAAAACCGAGTCTGCTTTCTATAGTTTCCAGATGTCTTCGTTGTTTCCAGTATTAATTATGTTTTATCGAGGAAAATTCTGAAACGAGCTTGAAAGATGAGAATATTTTAAAAAGTCACTTTTTCTGATATTGTTTAAAATTTACAACAGTGTATCATTTCGTTTAAAAGAAAAAATAATACTAGGTTAGATTTTCAATATTATATAATACAACGTAGGGAGACTGCAGAATATCAGTCATTATTTACGAACATCGGACAATTTAAACAGCAAAATAAGAGACTTCTTGGAAAAGAGGGTACATTGACAGGTATACTTATTCATATACTAGTAGTACATGACTACCAGTAAGTGTTTGCTGTTGTTTGTTTCAGATGGGTAAATTCAAAGGTAATAACAAAAAGGGACTAGCGTTATCCATAAGAAAGAACTACAAAGCAAGAAATGTTCTCAACCTTTTGAGCAGCACGCCGAGAAAGACAATTTCAACCAAAAGAAAACGCCTAAATTCCACACTTTCACCATACATGAAGAGACAAAAATATTTATCTCCAATTCAACTCATAGAAAATTGGGTTCTTACATAAAAAAATCTCCACTTTCGAAATGTAAACATTGGAAATTATACTCATGATAAGGAACAGTGGGAAACATCGGAAAACTGTTATAACTTCATCAAGAATGGTATTAACTTGAAAATTATCTAGTTCTGATTCAATTTTGTCATTTAAATCTTCAGGTTCGGAGATGCTTGAAAATGATTCTTCATGAAGAGATGGACCATCAGAATATAGGCATGTCTCCTCCAACATTTCACAAAGACTGTCTTCACTGTCCGTTTCCCACTGTTCCTTATCATTTGTATAATTTTCAATGTTTACATTTCGAAAGTGAAGATTTCTTTTTACAGAAAAAATGACTTTTTAAAATATTCTCATCTTTCAAGCTCGCTCCAGAATTTTCCTCGATAAAACATAATTAATACTGGAAACAACGAAGACATCTGAAAACTATAGGAAGCAGACTCGGTTTTATAAGTGTGTTCTTTAGAGGTATATTGTGTGTATAATGCAACTTTTGTTCAAACCAAACCGGGCTTCCCCGTCTGTCTCCGTAAGAATATAATAAGGTCTAAAAAGACCATGACTACACCAAGTTTGATTTGACTTGTGAAACGGAAGATATATTCTTGGACGAAACAGTAATAACAGCATTTATTGAAAGTACTGAATTCTACAATTTTCACAATAATTGCAAACATTTACGTATTATTTATCTATGTCACCGAAACCGCCTCTTACTCTCCGAATCCGCCTCTTACTCTCCGACACCGCCTCTTCATAAAAAATGACCATAATTCTTTTCAATTTATATTCGATTGAATTTTTTTCATTGAACGATGAAAGATAGGTGATTTCAAAGTCATAGACCTCATTCGTGGGCAGATTTCTCATAAAACAGCAGAAAAACGAAGTAAAAACCATGCCCAGTTGAGAAAATTACACTCGTCGATTGACTTATGACAATTCTACAGACCACATTGTTCAATACATTTCGAAACCAACACATAAAACAGGAAGAGAAAACATTCCTACATCGTACCACATTCCCCGATTTTTGAAAAAGATCAAGTTGGGGCCGAAAAAATCGAAAATATTAAATTCACACTTACCGTTGCTGCTTCAATTTACTCTCCGCAACCGCATCGGAAGTGTCTCCGAAACGTCATATTATCACCTCTTTTTGGAGGCGGTTGCGGAGTCTAGTAGGCGTGCACCTGGTGCAGCCGAATGTAGTTCTGTTTTTAAAGAGTGTTAATTTTTTGTTACTTTAAAAACATTTTCCTGTATTTTTTTGGCTGTAACTGTATTCTGGACACGTTATTGATATTTGAAAATAGAGCTCATCATGTTTTGACAGTTTTTGATATAAATTTCAGAAGTGAAAGTAGACAGGGTACGAAATTGCAAGGGGTAAAAATAGCGTTGACCTTTGACCCGGTGTTAGTATACAGCTGAAGAAATGTTTCTTAGAAGATATTCAACCCCCTATTTCCTTGTTGATGTTTTATAGCAGACATGTTTATTTTGCATGATAAAGTTAATTTCTCAGAATTTTAACCAGGCTTGAGTTT